>JAHHFK020004284.1:0-286401 GCA_024533555.2 Aedes koreicus
AGCAATGCGCTAGACAGAGAGATATGAAGTTTAACGCGACAAAGCTTCTAGATGGTAAAACTATTAATAGAATAATTAGAGTAGGTCGCCTCAGTTACTTTGGACATGTTTTACGCAGGGATAAGAACCACCCATTAAAGCTAGCATGCAACTTAAATTTTGAAAAGAAGAAAGAAGGCCGACCTAGTATTACTTGGAAAAAAATCGTTAGAACAAGACTTCCAAAAGTTTTAGAACACGGATAGAAATAGTTTTGAAGAGCTCTCGAAAGATAGAGAAAAAATGAAAAGAACATTAAAAGAAGTATATAATAATGAAGAGAGCGAAATTTCGGACGGAGAATCATCCGATGAGAATAATAAGGGAAAGAAGTATAAACATTGGAAGCAACATAAATAAATAAATAAGAAATTAAATGTGATGTAATAGCAGCGACAGTGTAAAAGTGGGATAGAGGAACAGGGCATCTCCGCAAATAAATAATCGACAGTCGTAAATTGCTAAATTAAAATTGTGATCACATGTTCAAATAACAATGCATAGTAAATAAATTAATTAATTTAAAAAAAAAAAACTGAAAAATGGAAAAGTATACCGATTGACAGGTAAGTAGGTAGACCAGGGAAGGTAAGATTATTATAAAGAAAAATACTCTACATTATTATATGAACATCAATATATTATACATCAAATAAAAAGGGTTGGGAAGGGACCATCAGAGCACCGGATTGAAGCTATTTGGATGGGGAGAGTGGAACTGCTAACTCCCTGTCATTAACAATTCGTGAATTGATGGCGAGCTCTTCTACCCACTCATTGGGAAGTCCTCACGTTCGATGGCTTGTTCGACATTAGGTTGTAGGATTCTAGCATTGGAAGGAGATTCTCACTATCCCGCGGATTACGCGTAAGTGTCTCTGCTTACGAGTCCGCCCATCCGTTTTTGGCCCTTCAGACAGTGTTAAATTGAATACAGGCAGATGTCGAACTTGATCAAATCATTCGTAGAGGACGATCCACTGTCTTATGGCTGTGCCTGCAACGATGAGTGGTATCTTTTACATACATACATACAACTAGAGCCCAGTACTTCTCTATTGGGCGAAGTTCTGGAAAGTTTGGTGGATTGGTTGTTGGTTTTTGGCACGTATTTGACGTCTTGTACCATATACCATTCCAGGACGGATTTCGCATAGTGACAAGAGGGCAAATCAGGCCAAAACAGAGCTGGAGAGTCGTGGTTTCTGATATACGGTAGCCACCGCTTTTGCAGACATTCTTTCTCGTACACATCCTTATTGATAGTACCGGTTAAGACGAAACTTTTGGATTTTCGACCACAACTACATATGGCCTGAAAAATCAAATACTTCATCGGGAAATTGGACACCTTCTTTGTCCGGAAATGCTCGGCAACGGCGTTCCCTTGCATTGCGGTGTAAAAAGATAGTCCCGGAAGCTGTTTAAAGTCTTCGAGTACGTATGTTTCGTCGTCTATTATGATACCAGAAAATGTCTGTAAAAAATATGGTGTAAAGCTCATTAGCACGACTTTTTGCAGTGAAATTTTGCTTGTCATCAAGGGTCGTCACCTTTTTCACTTTGTACGCCTTCAGTCCTTGCCTCTGCTTCACTTTTTGTACGTATGATTTTGACTTCACAACTTTGCGAGCCAAGATTGAGATTTTTCTCAATAATGGCTACCACCTTTTTGTACATTTGTCGGAAGCATACTTGTCGATTTGCCACTTCCAACCTTCCGATACACAATCAAGCGCTGGTCAAATGATTTGCAAACACAAAACACGCCAAACTTCTTTTCGGTAGTTTTAGTTTCTTGGCAAGATCGCGTACCGATAAATACGGATTTTGTTGCCGTTCGTACAAAATGCGTTCGCGCTTTTCCACTTGATTCCTCGCCATTTTACTGACTATAATAAGAATGTTAACATGTTGTACCATAAATAAAGTGAAGAGTTTCAGCTGTCATATAAGTGAAACGTTTCAGCGATCCGTGAAATAATTCAAAATCTACCCTGAAAGAAAAGTGACCGACTATTAACGTGGACAGGTTTTATTTCCCGAATCTGTGGCCACCCTGCATTTTAATTAGTTTTCAATACTTTAAGTGCAATTAAATACACATTAAATCCAATTCAATACTTCGAGTATCATGTAATACATGTAATGTATTTTCCCCTTAAATATATTTAGACTACATCTTACTTCCTAAATAACAAATAAATAAATTTTATTACAGTTTAAATACCTTGGGTACAATTGAATACATCTTAATTACCTAAAAATATCAAACACACAACACTCTATTATAAGACCACTCATTTAAATAGAAAATCACTCAGTTTTTCTATGATTCCAAATTTGTCAAATTTAGCGACAAAACTTAGTTAAATTGATAAATGCAGTGCATTGACGGAACTCCAGATGATTGTGTCCAATGTTAACCTAACTATATCTAATAAGGTTTTTCTTTTGACCCAATAACATTTCAACTCAATATGAGTAGTCCTAATAATAGCGTGTAGGTAGATCTCTTTTAACATTCTTTAACAACACGCTCAAAACATCCTCTCTTTCATTTGTATCGCTGTCCTTTTTTTCCGGAAAAGTTACTCTATTTTCGTATAAAGTGGATCAACTCAATTTTTGAGTAGATGCACTTTTTACGAAAATTGAGTAACATTTCCGTGTGAGTAAAAGAGAAAGAAATACATTTCTACTCAGTCACTGAGTAGAATGGACCGAGACTGTAGAACTCTTTTAACACTCTCAAGTATTTTAAATACTTTTGAGTACTTTTAAATCTCATTAAATACTTTTAGGTACTCAAAATACTCATGAGATACTTTTAAGTATTTTAAATACTTAATATGCCCTACACTCAATTTCAACTACTGCTATTCAATTTTACAACCTGCCGTGCTCTTACGGACCTATCAATACTTTTTCTTAACATTCTTGGTTCTAGCAGAAATTGTTGTCCACTTCTAGGGTTGCATGTTGATAAGAAGGATATTTCCAATTTGCAAACATTATAATTGATTACGTGCTTCATGCAACTCAATACTCTTTGAGTAGCTAAAATACTTGTCAAATACTTTTGATTTTTTTGAGTCCTTTAAAAATATTTTTGATTATTGTAAATTCTCTAAAGTGTTTGTAAATATTCTGTAGGTAGAGTGAGATCCGATAGTATTTTCAATACGACACACTCACGGTTGATTGTAATATTGCAAGTAGAATTTCAAATCGTAACTTACAAGTTAACATATAAACAGCGGCTGGATATGCATGAAGAAAATAGATATAGTTTTTGACTCAGGAAGTACCAGCACATCGGTCCCAAGCTTAATGATTCGCCCCTCATAACGTAAGTGACACGAACACACCCGCAAATATTCTTTCAATTTAACAGAGCGAATCAAAATAAAAACAAAGCTTCTAGTATTGAAAAGCGCAAGAATGTATTGCAAGGTGCAAGCTGCAAGGTGTACTTCAAACCAAGGGGTTCTACAACAGTGAACCAATATTAAATCGCTTGTTTCATATTGATTCTTGGTATTGGTATTCGAATACAATCTAGCATAACATTTGCATTAAAAAATGGACAAAAATTGACGATTTTTCATGGGTTTACCTTCACCCGCACTGACGAAACTACCCATGCAGCTTCAATCATAGTAACCCATGAGTCAGCAGACAAAATTTGACAGCTCTATCAGTCGAACTCTAACCGCGATGGCAAAAACAGTGAAACAACTCCGTTCAGAAGTGTGCGCGTCCAAAGAACGGCACCACGCCGCGTCGAAAACGGACATCGTGGGGCACTTTGTGGCATCTACAACATCTTGGCACTATTAGACAACAATCAGATCATCGAAAGAAAGCCCGGTTCCGGACGGCCGACGACCCCGAGGCGACAAGAAGCTCCAAAGGATGCTGAAGAGGGAGGCCGAGGGCAAAGTGGCTACATCGCTGCGTGCGCTTGGCCGGGAGGCCGGTTCAACGGAGCTGCAGGCAATGACGCAGTGGCAGCGGCTGAATAAGATAGTCAACTCGATTTTCCCGGCGAATCGCGACGTGGCGGTGGTGATGAATGACGAGTCCTATCTCACCCTGGATAGCAACGACTGGCAGGGCACTTCGTATTTTACTTCCCCCACGAAGGAAGTGAGCTCCGAGGTGAAGTTCATTTCACACACCAAGTTCCCCAAGAAGGTGCTGCTGTGGCTGACAATCAGCGAGAAGGGGATGTCAAAGCCGCTCTTCTTTCGCTCCGGACTGGCCGTAAACGGGGAAATTTATAGTACGAAATGCATGCCGGAAGTTCATCAAGAAATACCATAGGGGCGAAAACGCGATGTTCTGGCCGGATCTGGCGTCGGCCCACTACTCGAAGCGATCGTTGGAGGAGATGGAACGGCTGAATATCGATGTGGTACCCAAGTCGGCGAACCCGCCCAACGTCCCCCAGCTGCGTCCCATCGAGAATTTCTGGGCCAACCTAAAGCGTAAGATCTACTCCAAAAATTTTGTCACGAAAACTGAGGAGGAATTGATAAATAAAACGAAGAAAGAACTCAAAAACATGCCTACACGCATGTTTTCGTCCGCTATGGCAAATGTTCCGGTTAACTGCCGGAAGGCCGCTCGCAAGGGCGTCGAATTTTTGTGCAAGTAAGCTTAAATAATTACCTTCCATGGGAAATTTATCAAAAGCAATTATCTGTCTGAAGCTTTGTTTTGTCACCATCCGAAAAAAGTCCATTTTTGTTTAATGCTAACGTCACAGCCAGAGAACTGATTCCTATATAATAGTGAGTAAATTCGTTCAGGTTCATTGAAATTTCCTCATTTTTAATATTCGCCATTTTCAATGTTAGCCTCACAAGTACTGAAAATAAATATCGCCCAATACTATTTGCCTATTTTTAACATTTTCATAAAGTTCGCCTTTCACTTTTCACCGTTGTTCTGATTGTTTTGTCAGTGTCGTCTTTTACTTTACGCCAAGTTTATGTTTTGATGTAAATAACGCCTTTCACTTTGTCAACAATCAATATGGCGTAAATCGCACAGTAAATTATTTGGATAATAAAATAACACTACAAAATAATCAAAACAACGGCGAAAAGTAAAAAGCGAAACCTATGAAAAAGTCAAAAATAGGCGAATAGTATAGGGCGATACTTTTCTTTACAGTAATTGTGGGGCTAACATTGAAAATAACGTAATCAAACATACTAGTATTGACAGGTCAATATTAAAAAAGAGCAAATTTCAATGAAAAAAGAACGAATTTCCATCAGTATTATATAATATATGAATCAGAAGTTAACTTTGTTCTCTGTCTGTATGCATTTTATTTGAATTTATACGTTAATTTGTAAATTACGATTTAAAATTCTACTTGCAATATTAAAATCATCATTCTCCTTCTAAACAAACACATTCTGCATGTTCGTCCTTATCGCAAATTGATCCGGAAATGGAGACAGAGATTGATTTGAAAACATCGAACATTGATCCAGGGATGCAAGATGTATAGACATGTCTGTATTTATACAGACATTTGATCATGCATACAGACCTCATACAGATTACAGACATTATACAAATATTGCAATACAGTTACAGATTTTAACAGACATTCATATCCATGAATAAGATGAAAGTGATTCTGAAATACAGTTATTTTCCATATAAAGTTGGCATGTTTTGTTTGTTGACCTACTGCATTCTATATTTATGTTTTGTTTTGAAGCTCTTTTTATATCGAAATATACCTTAAGTTTAGTCATCATTTTTATTATTTAGAAAACTTGTGAAAAGTTTTTTGAGCTTCGCCATACCGTCAATTGATAGCGGACTGATGATTTGTAATATTATTCGCAAAACTACATTTACAGTCTATTCGTTTTGAAGATGCCAACGCATTCACTTTAAATGAATCCCACTGGAATATCCCATAGAAATTCAGGAAATTTATCAGATAATCAAGAAATGACGATTGTTTGGAATGTAGCGGATTCAATATTATTTTCAAAGAAGTAATGATTTCTACTAACTTTAACAATCAAGTAATTTAAAAAAAATGCTGTTATAATTTTAAAAGATCTGCGGAATTTATCAGAACTTCAACAGTATTTAAAAAAACATTTTACTTTTAAAAAAAGTTGAATTTTTATAAACGCGGAAGCAGTTTTTCTTGAGAAACTGTAGAATCTTTTAAAACTCAACAACTATTTTCACGTGAATCCGGATTTTTGATGGTGCTATGTGCTTTCCGACATCTGTTGACAAGTTTGCCCTGCATTTTTAGGAATTTATTGAATAAATTATTTAATATATTGCTTAAATAAAAGCAAAGGAATGCGAAAAAACTTTAACTAAATATAAGTCAAACTAGGGCAAACTTCAGATAATTATAAAATTATCAAAAAGAAAATTTAATACGAAGCAAAGGTAAGAAAGGTTTTGTAAATGACCTTAAGCATCGAATGGTCTTAAATTTTCCAAAACTTTTAAGATTCGATACCGTTCTGAGAATCAAAACAACAAAGTGTTTCAAGACTTTATTTCGCAAAAAAAAACAACTATAAAGACTGTAAGTTTCGTAACAGAATACGGTTATTGAAGTTTCCACAAACATGCTTCGACGCTCTGCGGAGCGGCCGTACAGTTGTGGTCCACAACCTTATCAATGGTCGATAAAAAGATGGATTTCGGCCACGAAATTATGGAAGTAGATCCTCTATATGAGGTTCGACCTAACAGTTTTTTATCGGTCGCAGTGAACGCCAGTGAAGGTCACCTTTGGGTGATTGATAACGTTTTCAATTTGGTTCTGTACACAACAGGGTTGCTACGATTGGCGATACACATGTGGATTCACCACCTGGGGGCAGGATAATCTCATGCATAATCGCTAAAATAATCAATATTTTTAATGCATGCATTAATTGCTAAAATTAGAACGACCTTAAGAATATGTGTAAATTTGAATAGGCCAAGAATCCTTATAAAATAAGATATTCTACAGAAAGTTCGTGAGAGTTGAAAAAGAGAACAAATAAATGAAAAAGAGTATTGAGTTTACCATATTTTTTTCCAATCCTTATCTTGCTCTCATATATAATACTTTCCTCACCCATATTCATTACGTAAATGTTTGACAAAATCCTCAATACAGACAAATACATTTTTCAATGTTCCTTACAGACATTTGGAAAAACTATCTGGCATCCTTGCATTGATCCTTTTTGTTGCTGCACTATGTGCTCATCTAGCAATGAATGAAGAAGTCTGTAAACGATAAACACGAAGCATTACTAGAGACATAATGGATTGCATTAGGATGCAGTAGTAGCCTTCTAGGGAAAATGGTTCTCTGCGCACAGAATACTTGCACACAATCATATTTTCATATGCAAGAGTTATACATTCAACAAAACTCAAAAAAATCCTCTAGAAAAACATTTATAAGAGTCGGCAATAAGCTAACTTGCGATGAGCTTGAAAATGGAAAAGACGTAATAGCACAGTGATCGCAACTTGTTCGTACGCCAGGCAAGTCCTAGCATGAACAAGGGTGTCGGATGACATCTTCCGCACCATGTGGACAGTGTAGGCATTCAAATTATGACACTCTCACATAGAGGATCGTTATGCACTACAGCATACATTTATAATTCCACAACGAAAATGTTTGATTCGTTGATGTTACACCACGACGGGAATTTTGCTGAGTTGCGAATATGATCTCGAAAAATATTAGCTGCTTTGCTTTTTGAGCCAAGGGGAAGCAAGCTATGAACGAAATGCCGATAACTGCCGCCAGTTTCGTTTGTACAATTCAACACCAACACATTCGTTTACTACACTGGCGCTGGACGCACAAGTGTCCCATGTTATGAACACAAACGTTGGAGAAATTGACAAGTCGATTTGTCTTTTGGAAATAATATGTATGGATTTTAAAACAATTCCAAAAACAAACTCGACACAGAGGACAAAGCATTTTGGCTTTTTAAAGTGTATACATAAATTTGATTTCTCTTTCAGTGAAATGCTTCCTTTGATCAAGTGGAACAACCGAACCTTTGTCAACGTATATAATGGGACAGTTAAGCGTTCACTTGCTCCATACTTAGCATTCTCGCATCGTGCTACAATCATACTCATTGTATTTGGGTCCTAAGATAAAGAAAACGAAAATCTGTGAACCAGATGACGGGTACAGTCGTGCTAGAGGGTTGGGTCATAGTAATAGTATAGTATTATTCCCTCTGAACCGTGCTTGCTGATCAGGCCGTAATAGAAGAACCGGTAATAAAATATCCTTTTCATATTATGTTTATGAGTCACTTTCTCCTACCTTCAGCCAGTTAGGTACGAACTGACCGTGGCTGAGTATTAGTGATCGCAGCAAAGCGTTCGGTACCTGCAGATTCTACCAGATTGGTTAGGCATATAAAACTCCTCGAGGAACATTTGTTTAAAACCAGTGCTTTACCAGATTTGTGAGTGTTTACTTCTATGCGAAAAGCGTGAACAGTGCTATGGCGGAATTTCATCAACAAGGAGGCCGTGCAGGCAAAAATCGAGGTCGTGGTAACGTTGGTGCCGGTAGTGATTTTCCGCCACTCAATGGAGGAAATGGTAACCATTCGAATGGCGGAAACTGGAGGCAGAACAATGTCAACAATGGAGGAGCCAATAATAACAGGAGAGAATCGAATAGCGCAAGAAATGGGAACCAATCTAACAACGGGGGAGCGCATGGATGGAAACAAACGGAAGCATCGCAAGCTAACTCTAATACGAATTGGAAGCAACCCAACGGTAACCAGCGGCGAGTGCCTGCTGAACGCGACAATCCGACACAAAATGTTCATCAACATGCCGGTTCTAGGCTAGTATCCAGTCCTCCAGGGCAGCTGGTTGGGCGCCCGGTAACTCAACAAGTGATCCAAGAAGTTAATAGTAGAACGGGGAATCAACACGCCGACAGTAGTTTAGGATCCACTCCTCCAGGGCAGCTGGTTAAGCCTACGGAAACTCAACAAGCGACTCAAGGAGTTGCTAGTAGAGGAGGAATGCGTGGCAATCGAGCGATTTCCGATATCGTTCGTACTCGCCCTATCGGCTCAACTGCATCGAAGCAAGGCAAGTGTGGAAAGCGGATTATGTTACAGACAAATTACTTTCGCGTGGCTAGAAAGGACGACGAAAGCATTTTTCAGTATCGAGTTGATTTTAATCCTCCAATTGAAAGTAGCAGGCTGATGAAAACACTTGTTTATACTTTAAAACCAACAATTGGAGGATATATTTTCGATGGAACACAACTCTTCACCCGGCACAAGTTACGAAGCGATGAGGTGGAGATTACCACAAAGGACCCCAATTCGGATCAACAATACATAATTAAGTTGCGCCGTGTCGGAGCAATTGATGGAACCAACGAAATGGCAATGGTAATCTTCAATTTAATCAACCGCAAGGCGATGAGCGGACTGAATCTGCAACTGATCGGACGAAACTTTTTCGATCCAGCCGCTAAGGTTACCGTCAGTCAATACGGCATTGAACTGTATCCCGGATATGTGACTAGCATTAGGCAGCATGAAAACGATGTTTTGATGTGTGCCGAATTAACGCATCGAGTTATGCGAACGGATACGTGCTACATACTACTGAGACAATGCATGAATCAAAGTGCTAATTGGCAAGACACTTTCAAACGGACGATACTGGGATCGGTTGTGATGGCGACCTATGGCAGCAATCGTACCTACACGGTGAACGATGTAGAATACAACACAACTGCAGAGAGTAGCTTTGAGACTTCTAATGGACGTGTAACGTTTGTACAATACTTCAAAGAAAGATACAACATCACCATTCGAGATCCGAGGCAACCGTTGTTGGTCTCCCGATCAAAGCCCAGAGATGTTCGAGCCGGATTGCCTGAACTGATCTACTTAGTACCGGAATTGGTCCGAGCAACCGGTATTACTGACGAAATGAGACGTAATTTCAAGTGAGTATTCCACATAAATACAAGTTCAGTAAGATACAAGCTAATGTAAACATTCACTTTCAGTTTAATGCGAACACTTGCCGATCATACCCGTCTGACTCCAGATAAACGCATTGAACGTTTGGAGGTGTTCAATCGACGCCTGCAAGATTCCAAAGAAAGCGCAGAGGTGTTCCAGTTCTGGAAAACTGAACTCGATCGTCGATTGGTCGAGGTGCCAGGCCGTGTTCTTCAACCGGAAACGATATTCTTCCATCCGGAGCAGGCTAACTTGTAAGTATTGCGAATTTCCCCTAACGAATGTGTAACTAACTAAAGTCTTGTCCCTTTCACAGTTCGGTAGCAGCTGGCGACATGGCCGAGTGGCAGATGGCTTTCCGCAACAATCCCATGTATCATTCAATTCCGCTTACCAAATGGTTTGCGGTTGTTCCAAGAGGATCGGAAAGGCTTATTGCAGATTTCATGCAATGCTTACGACAGGCCGCTCGAGGAATGCGTTTCCAAATCGAAGATCCGCAGCTTGTCGTTATTCCTAACGACTCACCGACGGTTTACATCGACAGTCTGAATTCGATTGTGCAAAAGGATCCCCAGTTGATCATGTGCCTGGTAACGAATGACAAAGCTGATCGGTATGCAGCCATCAAAAAGAAGTGCTGCGTCGATCGAGCTGTGGCAACACAAGTCCTTAAGACACGCACGATTACGCCAAAAGGTGGAAATGTTCGTACGTTGATGTCTGTGGCTACAAAGGTAGCGATACAGGTTAACTGTAAATTGGGAGGAATTCCTTGGATCCTGAAGAACCCTCTGACTTCTATCATGGTAATTGGATTCGATGTTTGCCATGATACCAGGGATAAATCGAAATCCTACGGAGCTCTTGTTGCGTCTATGTACGGAGCGGGTTGCAGACATCCGAAGTATTTTTCGACTGTAAATCACCATTCGAATGGGGAGGAACTGTCGAACTTTATGGCACTGAACATCATTAAAGCCGTTCATGCATACAGAGCGGACTTTGGCAATTCGCTGCCGGATCGAATTTTTGTCTATCGTGACGGCGTGGGAGAAGGACAGTTGGGATATGTATATGATCACGAAGTGAACGCTGTCAAGGAAAAGTTGCAGGTGGCTTGCAAGGGGCAACAAGTTCCTTCTAGGTTGACGTTCTTTGTGGTGAACAAAAGAATCAACACTAGGCTGTTCCTGCAGAAGAAAAATCCACTTCCGGGAACGATTGTGGATGATGTTATCACGTTACCGGAAAGGTAAGTTTGTTAAGCATAAAACAAACCGATGATGTGTAATGACCATTTTAAACCCTTTCAGAAACGACTTCTATCTAGTTTCGCAAAGCGTTCGACAGGGAACGGTCTCTCCGACATCCTACAACATTCTCAAGGATGAGTCCGGATTGGATGCTGATAAGCTGCAGCAGTACACGTTCAAACAGACCCACATGTACTACAACTGGTCCGGCACGGTTGGTGTTCCGGCAGTTTGTCAGTACGCCCACAAGCTGGCATTCCTGGCTGGGCAACATTTGCATAGTGCTCCGAATAGTGCACTAGAGAAGAAACTTTATTATTTGTGAAAACTTTATTTGAATGGTATTTTTTACCTAAATTTTATTATGATTGAAGAATATAGATGCATGCAAACATATAATCGAACTTTAATTATTTTACTCTAGACGCCGATTCCTTGCAAATCAGAACACCGTAATAGCGCCATATTTTTCTCGTTTGAGAAAATATTAACTTATGGCAGTTATGGCAAAGAGCTTAAATGCGTTCAAATTGGTTTGGTTTGTTCAAATTATGTCGCAGAGGGTCTAATAAAAGAACGCAAAACCATGATCGCCTGAATAGATCATAGCAACATCATCAACATAAATCCGAACAGGTCTGTGATCTATATTTTGCGTGTGAGAAAAAAAAAACTAATGGATATGTAGAAGTCCTCTATGATGGAACCCTAGTGGTTTTTCATTTATAATTTAAAAAAAAAAATCTGTTTTGTAAGCGCGTTTATGTTCATTTTGTGATAGAAAGTATTTTACAAGGAAATAATTTGTTTATTTGTTTATTTGAAGTTAGGCATTAACCCTTGCATCAACAGACCAAGTTCCTAATGATGTTGGTTCAAAGAGAGAGAGAGAGAGAGAGAGAGAGACAGATACTAGGAACATTTTTCAATAGAGCGATTCTCTCTTGTCTCGCTCTCTTTCAATTAAAGGCCTCTCCAAACTGCAGCGTTTTTTTTTTGCTGCCGCCGCTGCGAAATCGCGGCGAAAAAATCGCTGCGATGAGATGACATGGCGGCTTATGGGAGCGCACAAACCGACGCGATTAAAAAACGCATCGCGTCGGTTTGGGCGCTCTCATAAGCCACCATGTAATCTCATTGCGGCGATTTTTTCGCCGCGATTTCGCTGCGGCGGCCGAAAAAAAAAACGCTGCAGTTTGGGGAAGCCTTTAATTGAAAAAGAGCGAGACAAGAGAGAATCGCTCTATTGAAAAATGTTCCTAGTAATGTTTTTTTCTTTCTCTCTCTTTGAACCAACATCATTAGGAACTTGGTCTGTTGATGCCAGGGTTGATGCCTAACTTCAAATAAACAAATAAATAAACAGCACCATTATAAAACTTTCGAGGGATTCTTTAGTACAGAGCAAAACACAACAGTTCTGCTAGCATACTCTACAAATAATAGAATAAAAAGCGTAAAAGTGATTGGAATATGAATGAAAGAGAAAGTAGTCAAAGAGAGTCTCTCAATGTTAGATTCGCCCTAATGAAACGTCAATTGCTCCAAAAACGGTGGAAAATCTCCGACGAAGTGCATTCCGCGTCAGATGGAAGTCGAAAACTGACGCCACCATATTGAAGATTCGCTGCAAACCGTGGATAGCGCTACTCAACCCAAAAGTTGATGCGGCGAAAAGGAAGCCTCAGCATTAGATTATTGGACATTGGCCTTGGTTGAACATTGATGTTGATTTGTTGCAGGATTGTTTGGCAGACGGTTCTTCCTTGTCAAGTATCTGCGCTCTACAAACATCTCTACGGACTCGCAGATGCTCCATGTTGACTAATTGGCAGCGAATTTCGTAGCTAGGAAGACGAAATGGGTCTCTCCAAGGTAGTCTACGAAGCACGAACCGAAGAAAACGGCGTTGAATAGACTCAATTCGCTCGCTATTATTATAACTCGGGCTTGAAACCGCTGAACAGTACTCCAGTATAGATCGCACGAGAGAACAATAGAGCGATTTAAGGCAGTGGATGTCGCTGAAATTTTTCGCCACCTTGAAAACAAAACCAAGAGTTCTTGAAGCTTAATCAATAACATATCCGGAGCAATTTGCGATTATGGCGAACATGCAAAATGTAAACAAATTGTTTGCAATGCATAATTAATACCGCTAAATAATGAGTTTTGAACTTTTTGTCCTGATTGTGCTTCAATTTTATTCATTAAATATGAAATACGTCTAAAAATTCAACAATTAGAACTTTTTCAATACGTCGTTGAAGTAGAGATGAAATATCAACGGTCCCAGATGGATAACCTGCGGTATATCGGACGTGGCGCAGAAACTTATTGATCGAAAGTCAGTTGGCGCCCTGTAAGATTTGAACGAAACTATCTTTAGGAATTACTACCAACTCCTAGCCTGTCAAGTTTGGCGATCGCAATATTGCGGTTCAGGTTGTCAAAAGCAGTCGTTAAATCTATGTAGATCACGTCCGTTTGGCATCGAGCAATCATACTATCAGTGATGAATGACGTTAGGCACAATAGGTTTGTTGTTGTGGAACGACCAGCTAAAAACTTGTGCTGATCGGCACTCAAAAACTGTTTACAAGGTACAAAAAAAGAGTTCCTTACGACCAGTTCAAATAGTTTCGATACAGCGCTTAGCGATGTGATTTCGCTGCAGCTATTCACTTCCCGCTTGCTTCCTTTCTATAAAACCGGAAACATGTCAGTCGTTTTCCAGCAAAAAGGAAATATGTCGCTAAAAAGGGACAGCTGAAATATCTGAAGTGGATCCAGAAGATAGGCCATAATCTGTTTAAGAAAAACGGGCGGAACACCATCACGTCCGGGCTTAAACGATGTTTTAAGAAGTGATGCCGCGTTCGAGATCGTTTCAAAATCCACATCACCGAGGCTCAGTGTTTGATTTGCCAAGGGAACATTGCTGGTGGCAGCGTTAATGGAATGAACGGAGAGTCTCTCGTCTTCAAACACACTCGCAAATTTTACCGAAAACAGATCGCACTGCCAGCGCCAGCGGTTTTGCTATTGAAGACCATGGATGATAGTAAGCCTTCTTCCTTGCGTTGTTGATTAACATAGCTCCAAAATGACTTCGATTTGAGTCGTCGTTGAGCCTCACTCAGATGGCGTTGAAAATGCATACGACTTATCGGTTTGTAGCTGAGCCTGCTATAATGGCGTTTAAGCGACAATGTGCGGTATTTCGTAAATCTTTTGTGAGCCGCTTTTTTGGTCCGTCTTAGAGAACGAAGACCGTTAGTCATCCAAGGGACCCGAGATTCAGTCTGAACGATTCTTTTTGCGACATGCCTGTCAATGGCATAAGCCAAGACGTGGGAAAACGTTTGAGCAGCGATATTAACGTCGGTTTGATCAATAATGCTCTGCCAATCCAAATTAGACTGTACTTCACCAATACTGCGATAGTCAGCACTGCGGAAGTCATATGACACAGTGGCAGGAGTGTCAACGAAGTCTCGAGCAACATCCTTAACTGGAAGACGGGTGCCGTAGAGATGACAGGAGCGGTATCTCGGCCACTCACAAAGCAGAGATCTAGAGAACGATTGTTTTCATTCACCACGTCATTAACTTGGGATAGAGTTGCGGTACTGTAGCTGTCCAGAAGCTGAATTGCCCCTGCGTGAAAAGAAGAACGCTCATTGTCGGGACGAACGAAGCTGCTGTAAGTTGTAGTTCATGCAATGTCCGCTACGTTGAAGTCTCTAAAAACAATGACTTCATCATTGAGGGTAGCCCTATCTGAAGCGACAAAGACAGATCGGCAATGCGCATCAATTAATTCCAAGTCTCAAGTTCGATCTGGAGGAATGTACACCGCACAGAGAAATAGTTGACACTAAGCATACATTTCTTTATGATCCAAAGATTAGTACGCCGAACACGCAAACCAGATTAAACAAACCACCGAAGTGGCGGGAAGGATGGCGCTAAATATAAAGTAACATATTCGGCGCAAAAGGTAATATCAACGCGCGAATACGTGGAATTAAAATAAAGATTTTAAGTAGTTCATTTAACTAATCCTAATAGACCGCCTAATTGCTCGTTTCGACCTGTCTGCTGAAAGTAGCTTTGAACAGTCGCCACGATCTTGGCGATATTTTCATTCAATGTCCCCCGGCAAACATTCGACCAATTTTCACATGCTACGATTGTACCATCGAGAAGTTGGCTGAAATAGTAGACAAGATCACCAACGCCTCCAACGGTCAGTCCTCCGCACTTGCCCTGGTGCACCACGAACCAACGTACAGTAACAGTGGTGAAAGGAAGCTATCAGAGCAGATCGAACTTCTAACAGCAGAAATCCGCCGCCTGAAGGCTCCCAGTCCTGTGCGAGGCCATTCGTTTTCGCGAAATCGAAGAGTTTCTCGTTCGTCATCACGATCCAGACTGTGCTGGTACCCTAGAAAATATGGAAACGATGCTCAGCAGTGTCGTGAACCGTGTTCATTGAGCTCAAAAACTAGTATCCTTCCCACCACCATCGGCGGTGGTGGCCGGAGTGTCGGAAAGTCGCCGGATGGTTATTTTTGACAGGACGAATAATACACACTTTCTAATCGATACTGGGTCGGACGTCACAATATTGCCCGCCTCCAGGAAAAATCGATTGAACGGTACCGTTATACAACAGCCAACGGAAGTCGAATTCGGACATTCGAAACCAAATTTATTCCTGTTGACCTTGGATTAAAACGGATAGTAACTCGTGGACCACCCGTTGCGTTCGACAAATTCATCGACAAATTCATCCGGACAAAGTTAAAGCAGCTAAAAAGAGTTTCGACATATATGTTACCTAGAAATATGCAAACCATCGAATAGCAGTTGGGCAATTCGTTTGCACAATGTGCTGAAGAATAACGGACAATGGCGTTTCGTTGGTGACTACTGTCGCTTAAATAATGTCCCAACACCTGACCGTTATCCGGTATCGAACATCCTCGATTTGCTGCATTCGTTTCATGGTAAGTCCGTTTTCACAACTCTTGATCTAAAGCAAGCATATCATCAGGTTGCGGTGGAGGAGGCAGACATTCCCAAAACGGCGGTCATCACATCGTTTGGCTTGTTTGAGTTCACCCGCATGTATTTTAGGTTATGTAACGTCAGACGTTCCAGCGCTATATGCACCGAATCTTTGGTGTTCTTGATTTCGTTGTTGTCTTTATTGATGACATATGCATCGTTAATGAATCCCTTGGTCAGCAGTAAGAGCATCTACGCATAGTGTTTGACCGTCTACGCCAGCATGGAATCGTTTTAAATTTGGGTAAGAGCGGAAGGAAGTGAAATTTTTAGAATACCTGATCAACGGTGATGGAATGCGACCGCTCCCATCACGCGTGCAGGCTATTATGGACTACGAGAACCGACAACAGTAAACGAAGTCCGTCGCTCTTTGGAACTCGCCAACGGCTACAAACGCTTCGTTCGTCACGCATCCAAAATCCAACTGAGTTGCTGAAGCTTATGCCCGGGAATAGGAAAAACGACGTTCGCAAACTAAAGTGCACAGATGCAAGTTTATCAAGCTTCGAACGTTGTAAAAAATCATTAACGGAGACAGCACTGCTTCACTATTCTGACTCGTCAAAATCGTTGAATATCGATGCTTTAAATATTGTCGTGGGGGCTGTCTTGCAGCAGCTAAATGATCAGAATCGGGAACCACTTGGATTCCGAAAAAATTTTCGATGTCGCAAACGAAAACACTACTTTGACCATCGCCCACTAACATACACTGAAACATTACTTTCGTAAATAAGTTCTCTTCGAGCATGAGACAAGTCTCATGTCCGTAGAGAACCACCGGTCTTATAAGCATTTTGTACATGGTACGTTTGGAGCGGGAGTGAATCTTTTTCTTCTGCAGTTTCCTCTGAAGCCCATAATAAGCACGACTTCCACTGATGATGCGCCTGCGTATTTCACCACTAACGTTTTTGGCAAGATTCCAAAGTAGCCGAATTCATCCACCACCTCGTAAGTATCCCCGTCTATCGTAACACTGCCTACTAGGCGAGCCCTGTCACGATTGCTGCCGCCTATTAGCATGTACTTTGTTTTTGACGCATTCACCACCAGGCGGACTTTTCTTGCTTCGAGTTTCGGGTGGGTGTACAGTTCTGCCACCGTTCCAAATGCTCGGCCGACAATGTCCATATCATCCGCAAAGCAAACAAATTGGCAGTATCTCATGAAAATCGTAAGCCGGTTGTTAAACTCGGCTCGTCGCATCATACCTTTTAGGGCGATATTGAACAGATTCAAACAAACTGGATTGTTCGCCTGAAATCATCACGCAGTTTTGCACACCGTCCATCGTTGCTTTAATCATTCTTGTGAGCTTCCCGGGGAAGTCGTTCTGGTCCATGATTTTCCATAGCTCTATGCGGTCGATACTGTCGTACTCCGCCTTAAAATCAATGAACAGGTGGTGCGTACAGAACTGGAATTCACGGCATTTCTGGTGGCTTTGCCGTACGGTAAAGATCTGATCCGTTGTCAATCGGCCGTTCCACTTCTCCGGTATATGTTCTGTCTCCCATATTCTGACTATCAACCGGTGCAGACAAATGGCCAACTTTTCCGGGCCCATCTTGATGAGTTCAGCTCCGATACCATCCTTACCAGCTGCCTTATTGTTCTTGAGCTGTTTTTTGGCATCCCTAACTTCCCTTAGCATGTAAGCGGGTTCATTACCCTCATCTGCCGAACTGTAGTAGTCATTGCTTCCGCTGTCTTGGTCCTCACTGCCTACGTTCTCCGCGCCATTCAGGTGTTCGTCGCAGTGCCTACACCTTTAATCACATCCATCCGTCAAGATGCTTCCATCCTAATCCCCGTACATTTTGGCTCGCGGCACAAAGCCTTTTACGGGACGCATTGAGCTTCTGGTAGAACATTCATGTTTCTTGAGAACGGAACAACTGTTGCATCTCCTCAAACTTTTTTCTCACGGAAAAGGCGAGTCTGAAGTTTCCGCTTCCGTTTGTAGCGTTCCACGTTTTTGCTACAGCATTGCCGCCCGCGCTGCGTCCTGCTTTTCAAAAAACTCTCTACACTCCTCGTCAAACCAATAATTCCGTCGACTCCGTTCTACGTACCGACGATGTTATCAGCTGAGTTGTTTATGACTGCTTTCACAGTACTCCACCAGCCCTCAAGAGGGGGGCTCCATAGAGCTCATCCTAGTCCGACAACGCTGTCTCAAGATGCTGCGCGTTCGCAATGGCGATATTCGGTTGTTTCAGTCGCTCAGTACCGTACATTCTTGACGACGGAAAGTTTTGGGCGCAGTTTAATCATCCCTAAGTGGTGATCCGAGTCGATGTTAGTGCCACAATAGATTGAATCGTCACAATCTGATTCTGACGTCGATAATATCGGATAAGTGCTCAGGCTAGTAATCTACACAGGGACAAATTTGATAATCAATTTTACCATTATTGGGGGTTAGGATGACTATTGCTGTATAGTGATTTTGAACCGACTATGATCATGGTCAAAACGGCCATTAAAAATAGTTGATTCAACATTTACCATAATGTCGGAATAGTTCTTGTTACCATGATTATGGTCAAGAATGCCATGAACGTGGTAAATTCGTCAATTTTCATGGTTATTGTAACCATAATATACAATAGTCATCTTGACCATGATTAAATTGTCGGTATAACGATTGAATTTTTCTCAGAGTAGGGACTGAATTCTCACCGCAGAAAACTGAACTGCTAGTGTTTACTCAAGAGCAGTACCCATCCCAAATGCAGCTTTTGGACAGAAACATAAATCATAAATCTTTATAAAACAACTTTTCTCTATGTTCTCTTTCGGCAAGCAATAAAATTAGAACGAGCTCAGTATCGTTGTCTTCGTATTGCTCTTGGCTGTATGCACTCAACGTATGACTCTCGAAGTTTTGGCAGAAGAATACCCCCTCCAGAATCGGATCTAGGGGCACTCCTAATCAAATATTGAGTAAATAATGCATTTGCAATAGGAAAGTTTGAACAAATTACTAGGCTGAACACACAATCTCGATTCATGAAAATTTACCACCACTACATATCATCGGATAAGTGTCTTCCTTGCTTTAATTACGGCCCTTCGATCGACGAAACCTAATAGACACATTTCCTAACAAAACTAAGGGAACAGGTCTACAATGCTATAACCAAGAATCTCTCGGGAATACTATTGAAGCAGTTGTTTTGTATCGAATGGCACGATAATAGCAAGAAAGTTGAAGCTGTCCATGATGTTAAAGCTGTCCGGCTAAATGTTATCCATGCTCTTACACTTCACGAAGACAGGCGAGTAGTGATTAACTTTTAATTATTGGATTTTCTCGGTATACTAGAAGATTTTTTATTGATCGTCCTAGCAGGAAACAGGCGTGTAATTAGGTCAGGCGCTTTTACTTTTTAATCCAATGTGCTTTCAGTAGAAACATGCTAGTTATATTTATTTTCTGTTAAGTACAATGCGAAAATAAACTGACCTAGGTACACAACTGCTAACATTCGAATGTTAGAAAATATTGTGCTAGAGGAAATCCTTCGTATTAAAGCAAATTTCGTCTTACTGAGCTTGGATTATTATTGGAGTCGCCCCACAATAGTAATATATAAATGACGCAGATATCGAACTTCTCGATTAATCACTGCGAGACTGCATCCAACTCGAAGAGAATAATTGTTTTTCACATAATTCAAAGGTTTCGGAATTATGGTCCAATGTCTGAAACTCGGTACTTTTTTACTGTTGGAAGATAAACTGCCTTCAAAATCAGTCACCGGCTGACGAACTCTAGACAGTGGTCAGCATTTGGTCAGGTAAAGCTAGAATTTAAGAAAACATTTATATAGTCCCTTGCAATTTGTAAACGTTTCTACTATAACTGAATTTTCGAATTAAATATGAAATACCACTACCAATCACGTAAAATCCTGGCCGCACTGGTATCTCTAACAACAGTGAATCGCGTATATTGCGCGTACCATCGGCCGTCGTCGCCGCGGAGGTCAATACAACTTTTTTGCATCATCTTCCCTCGCCACCCGCATCCATACTATCCCGACCCTGATTAACGGGACCTGGGGGGTATGAATTCGTCCTTGATTCATGGCTTTCGATAGTTTGATGCTCAGTATGCGACATTTTGCACAGCTTCTACATTATTATTTACAAACATTCTTCGCCCCTTATTTTGTTTTGGCTTCTTATGCTTTCTGTTTTTGTCTGCTTCGGGCGCCGTACCAAACACACAACAAAGATGGCTTGTACGTTTTTGGAGGTTAGAATTTTTCCACCTTCACATACGAAAAATCAAACGGAGATTTTCTACTTACAAGCTAAGATCCGGGTTCCGATGTTTACGATCCAATTTGCACGCTTTCTCACTAGAAATTTACTTATTGCACACCGTGTTTCACTAGCACTCACTTTCCGCTATCAGAAGCGATCATTTTCGTCAGAAATTGACTGAAATTTCAATGGAAAATTTACGCGCACAGATTTCCCTCAATTCGCGTATACACAAAATAATCGCGAAAAAAGCGATTTTCGGACCGATGCTTCTGTCGGTGTTGTGTTGATGTTGCGCATCCACATTGCGGGTGTACACAAACAAGCGCGAGAGCGAAACGGGAGATACGGATTGGGCAAGAGCGAGCAAGAAAAAATACAATCTGATTGGAAAATACGACTGAACCCATGTGGCAGAGTTTGACGTTTTGACGAAGTTAGCATAAAAAGGGGGAATGAGCGAGACATTTTCGGTGTTCAACACATTTGGACACGGAAATAAATCACTATACTCTTTTGACGCATTATCAATTAGAGGGGCTAAGCGGCTTTGAGAAGAAACGTTAACCAAATCGTTAGTCCATAATAAAATTACGATTTTAGGTTTCTCAAGTACATAATATTTAAATGTATATCTTGCAAACTCCCATCGGTATAATAATCGCTCTCATCTGGAACTATTTTGAGAGGTTGATTCAAGATGTGCTGCTATTTTTGCACCAACCAGTTAAAAACATAAGGTTTACAATACATGATTCATTCGGGGCACCGTAGTTTGTGATTGTAAACGTTAATTAAAACTAATAGCTGATTATACCAATACAAAATAGGAATTAATTCAACTAAAATTTTGGTTTAAATATGGAACAATAAAACTGATGAACTAATTCAACAAAACCTTTGAGTTGAAATAAAACAGCGTGCTTTATAGAATTTAACATCGTGTTTTATTGCTCAAAACAAAATGTTTTGCTTTTGTTGAAATAATAAACAATGATGAACTAATTCAACAAAACCTTTGAGTTGAAATAAAACATCATGCTTTATAGGATTGAACATCGTGTTTTGTTGTTCGAAACAAAATGTTTTCTTAAATCAACTAAATGCATTTGTTTAAATAATAAACTAAAGGAAAAATAAAGGAACTAATATAATAAAACCATTTAACTGAAATAAAACTTCATGTTTTATAGAACTGAAAGTCGTGTTTTATTGTTTTTTCAACAATTACCGCACCATATTCCCCCAGCAGAACGGCGTTTCGGAACGCAAGAATCGGACTTTGCAGGAGTTGGCATCGTGCATGTGGTTGGATGCTGGACTCGGGAAGAAATATTGGGGAGAGGCAGTCATAATGGCAGCTTATTTGCAAAATAGTCTTCCGTCGGAAGTTGTGCTGTTTTTCCAGTTATCTGCAAAGAGAATAACTCGTTGATAATCTGTTTTACAAATTATAATTTATTATGTTTATACTTACATTAGGAAAGCAAAGGTCAGAGGTAGCAATATGACTGCTATGAAATGTGTACTCATACAACTATTTTATTAATACAATTAATTAAGCATTTTTGTTTAAAACGAAGTTTAATTATAAGTTTAAAATAAATGTGATTGTTATAAATCAAATATAATTTAAACGAGTATCACACAGTGGTGATTACATCAAATAATTTGATTGGTTTGATTTGAATTAAATTTTGAATTGATTTAGAACTTTTTTATGACTTGAAACAAATAGGAACCTTGTATTGAATAGCAGCAACATGTTTTGTTGTTTCGAAACAGAGTGATTTTTTAGGGTGAAAAAGTATTTTGTTAAATCAATAAAATAATCATTTGAGTTTAAAAATAAATGTGATTGTTTTAAATCACAAGCAGCGATCACTTTAAATATTTTTTTTGGTTTGATTTGAATGAAATTTTGAATTGATTTGGAACTTTGTTATGAATTGAAACAAAAAGAAACCTTGTATTGAATACCAACAAAATATTTTGTTGATTCAAAACAGAGTGATTTTTTTGCGTGAAATTGACCAAGATATGTCCATTTCCGTAAAACAGGTTCTAACGCAGGGTTCAGTTCTTTCTGTTAAGGTCGAGCATCGATTTCAGAAGATCTTTCTTTTTCTATCTCAATCCCATGTTAAATTCCGTTTACTGAAACGGAAAAGTAAAAAATCGAAAAAAAATTTCAGCAACTTGAAATATCCACCTGAAAAGAAGAAGAAAAATGAAATTAGAATTTGTAAGGTTTTCCACTCAAACTAATGGAGAAGCTGTCACTTTGCCCTTCGGAAAAACATTCCAGTCGATTATTCCATAAGTGAAGGTGACATTTCGTTCCATGCAGATCAATTGTAGAAATTACACATGGTAATATTGAGCAAAATTCCGTAACCTCTCTACTTTTATGTGTCCCTATTTTCTTCCCCGAAGAAGACGATAAAATAAAATTGGAACTTGTAGGTTTCCCGCAAACTAATGGGAGACCTGTCATCTTTTACTTTCGAAAATATTCCGCCTCGAAGTAATATTGAACAAAATTCCGTAACAGATCTTTTACGTAAGTCGCACGTTTGATTACCGTGCCTTGAAGCTTACCCTCTAAGAAAAAAGTACCCAACGGAGCAGTTAAGTGTGGGAAGCCAAAATTGGGTATAGTTATGTTTACCTACCGTTGGGTACAAATTACTTACTATAAGGTATAATTTTACCCAAAAGTAAGTTATTTGTGCGCAACGGTAGGTAAACATAATTATACCCAATTTTGGCTTCCCACACTTAACTGCTCCGTTGGGTACTTTTTTCTTAGCGGGTATAGTCGAAGAGAATCGGCTCCTTTTTTCTAGAGAAAGTGACAAGCACCATTCGGTTGAGACTGCACTAGTGAGCAAAGATTTGTAGCTGCTGTTGAAGGAGGTGACAATCGTTGATAGACTGGATTCGTAAAAAGATCTTCAGGTCATCGGCATACGCAAGACGGGGGCCTACGAGGGCTAGGTTCACATCATTGAGGTACAGTAAGAAGATCAGCGGCCCTAAATGGCTCCCTTACGGTATTCCTGAAGTGGCTTGAAAAACGTAGGACATGCAATCACCAACAGCAACTGTCAGCAGACGACCAGTGAGATTGGAGCAAAACCATTGTAAGAGACTTCAATCTACTTCAAGCTTATGTAGTTTTGCGATAGCGATGTCGTGGTAGAGCTTGTCAAAAGCTACTGAAAGGTCTGTATAGATGACGTCCGTTTGCACCCTTTCAGACATATTTTCCGTAATAAACTAATTGAGACACAACAGATTAAAGGGCGAACACGAAATTATTGCGACACATTCAACAGGGCATAACTTTTTTACCATTGGGTAAAAATCAACCAAATTTTGCTCACATTCTCATTGATGTGTATTGTTTACATGCTGTCAAACTCGAAGTCGTGTTTTTTTATTCAACGAAAATGGAGGTGAACCAACGCGAGTCGAGAGAACAAATTCTTTCCAAACACCTGGAATTTCCTGACCTGTCGCACCGGCAGTTGGGAAAAATGTTGAACATTCACCATTCAACCGTCTCCAGAGTGTTGAAGCGGTTCCAGGAGCTGTTGACGTTGGACCACGGCAAAGGAGCTGGAAGAAAACCGGGACCGGAGAACAAAAAGACGGAAGGAAAGGTGAAGCGGATGACTAGAGCAAATCCCAACGTCTCAAGCCGTGATTTGGCTAAAAAGATCGGCATGTCGCAGAGCTACGTCCAGAATGCAAAGAAGAGAGCTGGACTACATACATACAAGGTACAGAACTTCCCAAACCGCGATGAGCGGCAACAATCGACGGCTAAAACTCGGGCACGGAAGCTCTACGAGAAGATGCTGACAAAATATGGCTGCTGTGTGATGGACGACGAAACGTATATAAAAGCCGATTTTAAGCAAATTCCGGGGTTGGAGTTTTTCACCGGCAAGAGCAAGTTCTATGTGGACGACAAATTTAGGAAGAAGAAAATGTTGAAGTTCGCCTCCAAATATCTCATTTGGCAGACCATCTGCTCTTGCGGACTGAGGAGTGAGCCTTTCGTGACAAAGGGCACAGTAAATGGCGAGATCTACAAATCTGAGTGCCTCGAGAAGCGCCTTTTGCCGTTCTTGCAGCAGCACGACGAAGCTCCGCTATTTTGGCCAGATTTGGCATCATGCCACTATTCTAAAAGTGTCCTGGAGTGGTATGAGGCCAATTCTGTCCATTTTGTTCCAAAGGACATGAATCCGCCAAACTGTCCCGAGCTGCGCCCGGTGGAGCAGTACTGGGCAATGATGAAGCGGGAACTTCGGAAGAGCAAGAAGACAGTCAAAGACGAGAAGGACATGTTAAGAAAATGGAAAAAAAAACTGAGAAACTGGTACCGGATGACACTGTAAAGACTTTGATGGAGGGCATCAAGCGAAAATGCGTTCGATTTTACACTCAAGGCTCCATCGATTAACTTTTCTTTTGATTTTTGAAGTTAATATATGTATAAAACTACCCTAAAATTTTGGTTTGATTCTAAACATTATAAAAAAATTGGCATGACATTTTCGGTGTCGCAATAATTTCGTGTTCGCCCTTTAGTTATAGTGGAACGGCCGACCATGAGCCCGTGTTGATCTTCACTTAAGTATTGCTTGCAGTGGGAGAGTAGAGGGTCCATCATAACGAGCTCAAATAGCTTCGATACCGTACTCAAAGGCGAAATGCCTCGGTAATTATCCACATCTCGTTCCCTTCTTGTGAACTGGAAACAAGTGAACAACCTTCCAACAGGAGAGAAATATGCCACTTGATGTGGAAATCTGGAACAGAAAATGCAAGGGGGGGCAGCAGAATGGAAATGTGTTTCTTTAGAAATAATGACGGAACTCCATCTGGGCCAGGATTGAAGGATGACTTGAGCTGCGATGCGGCGGTGGAGATCATCTCAATACTGATATCGATTGCACCAAATTAATGGCCATGCAGAGGAACGTTGTTCGTTACCGCAATTATCTGATCGCCAGTAACATTTTCGTCAGTGAAAATGCTGGCAAAGTTGGTCGAAAACAAGCGGCAAATATTCTGAGGAAGGGAAGCCACTGTGAGACAATTTCTACGAAATACCGGCCAAATTGAAGTCACCCAGCACCATAAACTCATCCGTTGAAGCCGAGTTTTCAACTATATAGAAAACGAAGTGGCAATGCGCCTCAATGAATTCGGTATCACGTGTCCGATTAGCTGGAATATACACAGCACACAAAAACAGTGTTCTATTCATTAGTCCAACAGCGAGCCAGATCTGCTCCAAACATCCCAACAAACATCGGTGTTGAATTAGAGCTTGTTCAAACAAATTTGGAGAAGCTATTCAGCTATTCTAGAAGAAAAAGCTGAATAGCTTCTCCAAATTTGCTTGAACAAGCTCTAATTCAACACCGATGTTTGTTGGGATACCCATTAGCTATTTTCGATAGGTTTCGCCTTCAATCCGCAATGAACCGCTATTAGAACACCACCTCCAGTAGATTACTTGCTGTTGTTGAGATTTCTATCGCATCGGAAAACCTCATAATCGGGTACAAATGCTTGGTTGGAAAGTGTGCGACCATCGAGCCAAGTCTCGATCAGGACGATAACATCATAGCAGCGAGCAGTGGTAGCCAAACGGTAGTCGAGGACATTAGAATTAATTCCATCGACGTTTTGGTAGAAAACGTTGAACGTCCTGTGTACGGCACACGGAAGAATTGGGTTGAACGGATTTTCTCCTTCCTAACTTATGGAGCGAGGCAGCTTCAACACAATCGATGACAGGTTCGGAACCATCAGGGATGACAGACGGCGGACTTTACTACTTCCATCCGTATTTTTTAAGAAGCGCATTGCTAGCTTGTTATGTTTTTCTACCTCACATGGCCGGGTGTTTTTTTTTCTTCTTTATTTTACGTCGGCCTATTTCCTCACATGGTGAAAATCACCGACGCCAAGAAGACGACTCTACCACCTGGACCCTACCTAACGACTCATGAATATGAGCCGTGACCAACGGCTTTACTTCCCTTCCGAAGGAAGACGTGACCAGATTTTTTCGCCTCAGAAAAACCACCGACGTCGACTGGGATTGAACCCAGACCCACTGGGGTGCCAAGTAGCAGTCACGCTTACCACTACACCACCGACGCCGGCTATGAGTGGGTGTAGTAAGGTGCTTTTTTCTAATGAAATCGTACTTTTATTTATTTATTATCATTTCAGTTGAAAACCAAATTTATCGACTAGCGACAATCGATTTTACGCTCGTTCTGTACGTTATACCTTATGTAAAAAACAATTGTCATAATATTTATTAATAAACAATTTCTGGATTTGGAAAACATTTGCATTGCAGATTACTAAAATTATCGGTATAAAGGGTGTAAGGAATCAAATTGCGACACACACAAATATTCGGCAAAATTCGCCCGTTCAACCAATCATCTTCAAACTTTCAGGGAGTAAAATAAAACATTTTATGAATATTTTCCCAAATTTGTTTTATTGAATTTCAATTCCATATCCAAATGCACGAATCTTCTTCTTTACACTACTCATAAGGTCCTGTATAACATTTGGAACAACTTTTTTTTGCGTGGCAATCCATTTTTTCTTCATATCTCCCTCCGATTTCACTTCCGTCGTATAATAGTCGTATAACAGAGTACAGATAGTATCGTATATTCCTACACTTTGAGTCAGAATCGCATATAATTGTGACCATTATCATATTATGTTTAAATTGAATCATACAGAGTGCGAATTTTCGAGTTATATACGATGTGTCATTTATCCATCGTACTGCGTCATAAACTAAATCGGATATACATCGTTAGACTTTTTAAATCGAATGTGTTATTACAGATTAAACTGCATACGATGTCTTGAATCGCTTCTGCAGATGGGCTTTCAGCTTCTTCTTCTGCTTCCGATCGTTTGTGAAAATCAGAAGGTCATCAACGTAGATGGTCACAAACATTATTTTCTCCCCACGGATAGACCAATACATACAAGGATCTACGCTCGATCGTTTCAGCCCGAATTCTCGAAGCACCTCATCTAACTGCGCATTCCATACGCGACTGGATTGCTTGAGACCGTAGAGTGCCTTCTGCAGTCTGCACACTTTTCCGTTTGACGCAGCAAACCCCTCCGGTTGGAGCATATAGATTTTCTCGTCCTTCAGCTCGCCCTGCAGGAATGCTGTAACCGCGTCCATTTGGTCGATATCCAAGTTGTAACGCACCGCCAGAGCCATCAAATATCGGACGGTCGCGTACCGCACGACCGGGGAATACACTTCGTTGTAATCCAAGCCGGGACGTTGAGAGCAGCCCTTCACTACGAGACGAGCCTTGTACCTCTGGATGCTTCCGTCAGGACCTTTCTTCGTTCGGAATACCCACTTGTTCCGGATTGCTTTCCGCCCTTCGGGTAGATCATCGAGCACCCATGTGCTGTTCTCGCTGAGGGAAGCGATTTCCTCTCGCATCGCCGCGAGCCAATGATCTCGATCGGGCCGTTGCAGTACCTCCTCGTAGCTTGTCGGTTCATCCATCGAGCCATCATCGCTCAACGTGTTGGAAGGTAGCTGAAGGGAATGGACACCACCAGAAAAGGAACCGTAACTAATATATTCACTGTACTAGCCTGGACAACGGCGCTCCCGACCGTTGCGCCTTAACCCTTGCTGCATTTCATCAGCTGGTCTAGTGAGTTGCGATGGGAGCGCAATATCGGCACAGGCATCCTCGAAATCGTCCACTTCACTGAACGAACTTTCGACAACGACGACTTCTTCCGTTGTTTCGGTATCATCAGAATCGCCTCCCCGTTGACCAATTCTTTCACCAGGCCAGGCACGACGTTGCCAACCGGTTGTTCGACCTTGGGAAGCTCATCTGCACCGAACACGGGACGATCATGGCATTCGTCCCAGCAAAGCTCCATGACCAACACCGGTTCCATTCGTTGTTCTGCCGCGCGGATAGCGACACCTTCTTCTAGTACCACGATATCTCGGCTGACGTGGAAAAGGACATTCACTGGATCATACACCCGATGTCCTTTCGTGTCTTCGCAATAACCAACTAAAATATACTTTTCGGATTTAGGATCGAACTTCTTCCTTTTCGCTTTCGGTATCAAGGTCATAACACTCGAGCCAAAGACCTTGAGATGCCCTAGATTCGGCTTCTTTCCAGTCCACGCCTCTTCCGGCGTTTTGTCTTCCAGGGAACGTGTTGGACAGCGATTCACCACATGAGCAGCGGTCGAAATGGCTTCTGCCCAAAACTCCTTACCTAGCCTCGCATCGTTCAGCATACACCTCGCCTTTTCCACTAACGTGCGGTTCATCCTCTCTGCAGCCTCGTTCTGTTCAGGCGTATACGGGCACGTGGTCTGATGTCGGATTCCATCCAATTCCAGTACCTTCCTGAAATCTGCATTCACATATTCCGTTCCGTTGTCTGAACGCAAGATTTTTAGCTTCCTTCCCGTTTGTCTTTCCGCTTTGGCTTTGATCGATTTGAACGCCTCGAGTGCTTGGGTTTTGTTATTCAAGAAGTAGAATACGACGCGCTTGCTTGCGTCGTCCAGGAACGTCATAAAATAGCGGCTTCCACCTAATGACGGAACCTCTACTGGTCCGCAGAGGTCGGAGTGCGCCAACGCCAACAATACTTCAGCTCTCGATTCGCTACGTGGGAACGAACGCCTCGCATGCTTTCCTTCCAGACAAGCAACACAATTCGATAACAAACCATCTTGAAAATCGATTCGCTTCAGGTTTTTTAGACCATCTTCATGAAGATGTCCCAAACGACGATGCCAGAGCTCTATGCCACTTGCCAAAAATGACTTCTCCGGCCGATTGACTCTCTAAAGACCACCTTCCTCGACTCCGGTGACAACCAGCTTTCCGCCCTCGTCCCAAACTTCGCATTTGTCCTTCGTGAAAATAACGGTTTTTCCTTTCTGGCAGATGGTACTTACGGATAACAAGTTGGTGGCCAGATCTGGGATCTTCAGTACTCCACTGACATCGATTCGTCCTTCGTTGCTATCTAGTTTAACGGAACCCTTCGCTACGGCCTTCATGCTGGAATTGTTCGCCGTTCCGACGTTGTGGTTCATCCTCACTTCATCGACAAATCTCTGATCCGGCCGTGCCATGTGTCAAGTGGCACCCGAATCTAAGTACCATTCACTGGTACTTACGTCTCCCATCGCAAAAATGGAGCACAAACCCTTGTGCTTGCTCGCCTTTGATTGTTGTTGCTTCTCCGGACACTTTGCCGCAAAATGACCCGGCTTCTTGAAGTTGAAGCAGATCTTTTCGTCGATCTGTGGTTTCACTGTCGTTGACTTGCATCTCCTAGAACCGTGCTTGCTGTACAAAGCCCCTGCGTCGCTGCAACTGGTTGCGCCCCGCTCGATCTTCGCATCTTGCATAATTTTTGATTTTACAGCATCCGCCGTCAACGCAATACCGGAGGCTTCAAGACCCATTATCATGGGCTCATACTGTTCCGGCAAGCCCATCAGCACATAGCAGCCAACCAAGAATCATCTACTTTGAATCCCACCGATGCTAACTTGTGACTTGTGCTCATCAGTTCATCAACACTTGGACTGTTGACAAGACGTATCGAAGTGAACTTCCTTAGCAACCCAATTTTCCGGTTCAAACCGCTGTCTTGAAATGCCGACTCAAGTTTCTTCCAGGCAACTCGCGCATCGACTGCATCCAGAACCAAACTATAGTTATAGGTCTCCAGACTGCGCTTCCTCGGTTTCAGCATTTCCAGCTTCCCAACATCCTTCACGAATCAAAATCATCCGCATCGCGAACGCCCAGGTCGTGTAGTTCTCCCTTCCGCGTAACCTTTCGATGACCGGCAATGCCACGGAACCTCCGCCAACTCGTACTCTTCCTGTTTCAGCTGCGGCTCTTCCGTTCTCCCCGCCTCCGTTATCAACGCTACTGGAACTTCTCACCGACATCTCTGCTTCGGACTAAGGATGTTTCTTCAAATAAAATAGCTTGAAGTTTCTTCAATTTTCAAATAACTTCCGATAGAAAATACCCTAATAGACTTGGCTCATCCGTAGCCCCTTGGCCTTGCCCTTGTCATCAAATGTGATCGTGACACATCTATACGGTATACGGATATGTCTTAGCCAAGGGATACCACCTAATTTGGTACCGACACCATTTCATGGTTTTTATTCATTGCTCAAGGCGGCGTGTTCCTCTTGTAGTACGTTGCCTGTTTCAACATACAACAGGTAGGACTTAAAAGCAATGTATCCGCCTCAGTTTGGTCAAGCCATTGCACTAACGCTACATCAATCAAATTTTTTCGTATTATCTAACCCTATGCTAGAAAGAAAACAAATCCATCAATCACCATCCACTTGCTTCGTCGTCCCAACCATCCTCGTTGCCCTCCAAGTCTTCCACTTTGATGTCAAACCTACTGCTGTCCACCTTGATCAACGGCGATTCTTGGTCGTTCGCACCGGATTCAGATTTTCCCAGAGAAACCAAACTAGTCAAGGGGACGCTTTCGCCACTTTCCTCTTCATCGCCGTCGTTTATGAGCAGTACATTCGCCTTCTGTATAACCGGTTCCATGTCTTTGAAAAAGTCCATTTCTGCCTCCGCAGAAGCGTCTAGCTTTTTGAACGGCTGTGTTTTAATGTCCAAATTCTCGATGCTTCCCGTCTTCGATGGGTCGGGTCGTTTCAGTTTGCTGCTGGATACGTTCTCGGCCTCCACCGATTGAATGGCAGTGTTATGCTCCGTTTTGACAGACTCCGTATCCTGTGCCTCAGTGACATGATGGCTGGTGGTGTGTTCATTCACATCGTTCTCCCAATCGCTCCATTCATCCACCTCCAGCTCGAGATCACTGTTGGTGTGGTCAATATCTTCACCCTCCGGGGAAAGACGTTCCGGCATGTAGCTGAAATCTCCGCCTTGTATGATGGACGAAAAGTTTTCGCCAGTGCCCATAACAGCGGCAACTCCACCAGGAATGGGACTACCCGAAAGAAACTCCCCGGAGCCAAGAACCGGAGTGATGGATCGAACTCCACTCCAGGGATTAGACTGATCTGGAACCCCCTGAGGTCGACCATCAGCAAAAATTTTGCTTCGATTGCCTCCTATGACAACGGCCGAACCCAGACACGGAACTAAATCCGCCAGACATAGTAGAGTCTTAGCTACAAGGACATCATTGGTGTCTTTTATGCCCAGAAGAAGCTAAAATAAAAGGGAAAAACATTTATTTTTTAACATTGCCCAGCCTCGCATTACGTTTACCTGTGGCAAAATATGGTCCTTCAAATCATCCAAGGTGAAATAGAGAAAATAATCCGGGAAATACTCCAGCATCGTCAAACGTATCTGAGCATCCTGCACGCAGAAAACTTGCCTTATCTTTGGAATTATGTAAGTGGAGAATATTCTGGCCACAAACAGTCCCGACGAGAGGTCGTCGGTTTTGGGCCTCAGAATAAACGGAGTAACACACAGCTGGGCAGTGGTGTCCAGCAATACAATACGTGATAACAGTAACGAGCCCATCTGCTCGGCTACGGTTTCCGGATCAAACAGTCGAAGGCGATCCGCTAAACCAGTGAAGAATTCCATTTTTGCTTGAGGATTCTTCAGCGGAAGTTCGGTCAGGAAGGAATGTATCAGGATGAAATCGTGGTTAAACAGCGGATGAAGCAGAATGGCAGATAATTTCGGACGCAATGATACGTTGGCATGTTTCAGATGTGTCGCACAGTAAGTTTTGAAATCCTCCACAGCAGGAATGTTGCTGTCGTTTTTGTTGTGCAGGATCTCTTCACACATTACAGCGAACGCGTATTGCTCCACTCCTAGGCCCTTGTTCTTTATCTCTTCCGGGTCGATAGCTTTCGGATACCGATATTGTTGGGACTTTTCCAGCAAAGTTAGGTTGAACTCTTTACTCGACCACAGATGTTCGAATCCGGCCAGCCTCCAAGCTCCATCTTCGGTTACGTAGATGGAAGATATGCTGATGCTTAGATGTCGCACAGTTGCCTGTTCTATCAGGAAAATAAGCGCGCACAAAACGTTTCGTAAACCCAAACAAATCTGCACATCGCTGGTAATGTTCAAACAGGTAGCCAGCGGTCGGCAGCGTTCCGTGGCCAACATCTTCAGCGAACCTTTATTCCATGACGCAATGTACTTCAGGATGTTCGGGTGCCGATAGATCTTCAGGTTTCGGATTGCCCGCTCCAGTGGATTCTGGTTGGTCCAGAATTGACCAGTCACGAGGGTTTCGCCTTGGAAAATCGAAATCGCCGATACGCTCGATTCCGTCGGGATTTCCCCATTATATAGGGACCAGTAGTCCGTCACTTGGATTGCCTTTCGACTGATCTCCAGACCTTTCAGCTGTGATTGATCGTTGCCCATGTTCAAAGGTGGGACATATTGCTAGCACTTTATCGATGATAGAACACGGAACTGGAGATAACTTCTGCCTTGGTAAGTAATGACGAAAAAAAATTTCGACAAATCTTTACTAGCGCAAAACTGATGAGGACGAAACAGATGAAACGATCTGCTTGTTGTAAGAATTATTGTTGCAGCAAACTGTCAAATATTATTTACGCGTTTTACCTTTTCAATGAGTGCTTGGAAATATTTCAGTTCTGTTGCGTTACAACCGTTACGTACAGAGACGAATTTGCAGCTTTGAAAATAATCTTCTTTCGTCTTTTTGGAGATGCGAATCTCTGTAAAGTTTGCTCATAATTTGTAGGAAAAAAAAAACAAGTAAAGTTCATCAGCACGGAAAATGAACGAAACATTCTCAATAAATCTAAAGGATGTTAAACAGGACCTTCTGCTGGGCATTATCGAGTGTAAAAAGCGGTGTCTGGTGCAGAGTTCCAAATGGCTATCGGAGCTGAACCACGGTTTGTCCGATGTTTCTCTGCAACAGATTGGTAAATCTTCCGAAAATCTGCTATCCGGGATTGCCATCGAGGAGTACGATGACTACGTGTTGGCAAAGAGCTACTTCGACGCTCGGGAGTACGATCGTTCGGCGTACTTTACGAGAAATTGCAGTTCGGTGGTGCCGAGGTTCTTGCATATGTATGCGACATACATGTCTAAGGAGAAGAAGCGTTTGGACAATATGAGCGATAATTCGATAGTCAATTCTAACAGTCATGTGAAGGACTTTTCGGAGTTGCTGGCTACTCTACGGGCGGATCATGGCCAAAAAAAATTGGACGGGTATTGTTTGTGGTTGTACGGAGTCATCCTGAAGAAGTTGGACCTCAATCAAATGGCAGTGCAGATCTTTGTGGAGGCCATTAATACAGAGCCCACGATGTGGGGTTCCTGGTTGGAGTTGGCTCCGCTGGTTACGGATAAGAATATGCTGCAAAGCCTCAAATTACCAAACCACTGGATGAGGCAGATCTTTATCGGATACACCTATATCGAGTTGTTTTTGAATGACGAAGGAATTAAGATTTTTGAACATCTTCAAACCGCTGGATTTGGGAAGTGTATTTTCATTCCAACGCAGCTGGCGATTGCCTTCTCGAATAAGCGGGATGTGGACAAATCGATTGAAATATTTCGGCATCTGCACGAGGTGGATCCGTATCGGTTGGATAATTTGGACTCGTACTCGAACTTACTCTTTGTGAAGGACATGAAAACTGAGATGGCACATCTGGCGCACAAGGCAGTTGACATCAACAAGTACAGCCCGGAAACGTGCTGCGTGGTTGGGAACTACTATAGCATCCGGGCAGATCATCACAAGGCCGTGGTGTATTTCCAGAGAGCGTTAAAACTGAATCCCAGATATCTTTCGGCGTGGACTTTGATGGGACATGAGTTCATGGAAATGAAGAATACTAATGCCGCGATTCAGAGCTATCGACAAGCTGTAGGTGAGAATGGAATGATCCGATTCAAGACTATTTTACTAAGGTAATAATTTGCTTTTTTCTTGCAGAGGTCAATCGACGTGATTTCCGTGCCTGGTATGGTCTAGGTCAAGCATACGAAATTCTGAAAATGCCATTCTACAGTTTGCACTACTACAAAGCCGCTCAGCAACTGCGTCCTCACGACAGTCGAATGTTGGTTGCCCTGGGAGAGACATACGAAAAACTAGAAAAGAGCGACAATGCCCTTAAATGCTACCAGAAGGCCTACAATGTCGGGGACATTGAAGGTGTGGCGTTGTACAACTTGGCTCGCCTGTACGAGAAGCGAGATGAAATCGAAAAAGCTATTCCGGCTTTGCTCAGGTTCTGCTCGGATGAAAAAGCCGTAGCCGATAAGAGTTCTCTGTGTCATGCCTACATGACTCTGGGAAATTTCTACGAGAAAAATGATCAATTTGACAAAGCATCGCACTTTGCCTACAAGTGTTTAGAGCACGAAGAGACTAAGAAGGAGGCAGAAGCACTGCTCAAGAATATCGCCAACAAGAGATCACAGAAAGCGGCTGCAACGGCTGTTCCGTCCACCAAGGAACCGTCCTCCACGGGGAAAGAGAACACTACCGATATGGACCTAGAGGAAGTCGAAATGGACGAGAGTAATGTGGGCCGGATTGTGGACATGGTTATGGCCCAGGATGACATACTGGTCGAGAACGATGAACCGGAATTTCAGCTAGAGCAGGCCGTCGACGATATCTCGTCACTTTCTATCATCATGGAACATGTTTCCCAAGAAAACGAATAAATTGCACGGTTTGATTGTTGAAAGGTTTCATATGTCACTACTTTACCGAAATGCCATGTTGTTGTTTATGCTTACACTCTCTTGGTATCCTAGCAACCCGCTGTTCCACAAACATAACATAATTTTTAATTTCACCCCTAGTGTTTCTAAGAAGAGACTACTCATTCCTTAATCCGAAAGAAGTATGCTGCGAAGTGGCAATACCGGAACCATCCTGTGCGAAGAGCAGTCCAAGTTTATCCTGGAACGAATCACCGGTGTTGAGAAACATTTTAGCGAGTTATGCGGGGCCTTTGCAGAGTTCACTCGGAAAGTTGCCCGCCTACGGGACAAATCCGACGAGCTGGCTCACGTTACTCAGGATTACTCCTCGTCGGAAAAGTACAACAAAAGCCTGGCCAACGGTTTGTCCAGCCTCTCCAAAGCCATTACCTTAATTGGTGATTTTCAGGATCTGGAAGTGAAACGTCTGGAGAGTCGCATCGTCTCCGAATTGTCCCAGTACGAGCTGGTCTGCAAGCACTGCAAGGAAAGCGTGAAGGATGCTATCATGGTACGGGACAAAGAGTTTGCCAAACGAAAACAGTTGGATCAGGCTCGAGCCCGAAATACTCGAGGGGGTAAGAAAACGGCTAAGGATGCGGAACTAATCAAGTCAAATATGGAGGTGTCCAGAAGCTTGAAGGAGATGGAAGAGATTGTCGGTAAGTTCGAGAAGCAAAAGTTGATGGATTTCAAGAATCTGCTAATGGATTTCGTTATGATTGAGCTCAAGTTCCATACCAATGCGGTCGAGGTGCTATCCGCTACCTACCAGGATATTTCCGACATCGATGAGAATAAGGACTACCAGGTAAGGGGTAAACGTTTTTAATAACAAACTTGTATGCAACCTCTACAAAAGGGTTATTCAAATTTCTTTCATAAATTCATCAATTTACTTTTTTCAACCGTTATTGAAAGCTATACCAAGTGTTCATTAAATGTGTATATTTTTCCATTGGTATGCTTTCCAAAAGGGAGTTTACAAAGAAATCAAACGGCAAAACAGGGTAACATCAAATATCTCACTCGTATCTCTCATGCTGTGCGACCAAAGCTTACTTATTTCTCCGTCTACTCCCAACCGTATGTAGCAATTCAAAAAGTTCCTCCAACAAGACGAATTCTCCGATCGGTACTTTCTGCAACGCATAAAATCTCAATCGATGGGAGCGCTGAGTTCCATGTTTGCGGCCACTACGTCCGGGAATCGGAAAAACAAAAGTTTGAGTTCCACCTCGCTTAACTCTTCCCAAGAACAGGACCCATTGCAAGAATCGACGGCCCACCCCGATCATGCCATAAACCGCGAAAGGGTTCCATATGGCCAACGAATGAGTCACCGATCTTCAGCCGTAGATGCAACGATGCATCGTTCTGCAGAATCCTTGGTATGTTCATGTTCGCCAGATGCATTATTTAGTGAACTTTTTCTGCTATCTTGCTTTGCGTGTAGGATTCTCTGAAACGGGACCTCTCAGAAGATTCTAAAACCAGCACGGGGGAAAGCGATAGTGACGACGATAGCGACACCGCAACGGATTCCGAAGAGCAAGCAACACTGAAACAGCAAGCAAAGACAACCAAGGCTGATTCCAAGGTTACCATTATTAAGCTGAAAGATTACAAGTAAAGAACTGATTCTAATAAACGAGGTTCCCCTCCCTTCACAGAGCAATCAAGATTTCCCCAAGAAAGCCCCTATCGATCAAACTCACAACGGCAGGAAAACTTTCTTTATTAAATCGATCAATGGAATCGTTCGGAACTTGAAGCTATGAAAATCGAACCGACGAATCGAGTGTTGTTACTGGGTGCTCTATATTTAAATTTGTATCCTTGTTTTTTGGTTTACTTCGTTCGTACCGATTGTTGTTTTTTTCCGTAATGCTAGGTGATTGCAATAAAAATAATGTGTGAATTTGTAGTGTTATACCTCCCTCCCACTATTACTATTACTGAAGCCTAACATGTACATAATTCATTCAGTTTTCCCATAAATGCCACGCCCGTATGTCGCTCGTCTGAACAATATAGAGGAGGGAAGCCAGAACTAACTCATGCATGTTTGAATAAAATCTAAACATAAACCTAGTAGCAGATAGCAGATTACATCTTATACCTTATTCCGAGCGGAGTCCCTTGGGGAGTCTACTTTTCAGCACCTTCCACACCCGCTTGCTGCATCAGATCGGCAATGCTTTTCTCTAGATCATCTATCCTGGTACCCATGTCGTCGATACGGGAAATAATCTGGTCCGACATGGTTTGGAACTTGTCCTGTACATTCTGAAGGAGATTCTGGACCTGGAAATGATCAACCAAGAGTATTAGAAATCAATTGCTCGCACTTGCTACCATTCATTGTCGTCTACTAACATAGATCGTCAGCTCTTGCATGTTCTTCGGATCTACATTACTGCCGAGCGAATAATTTTGCTCAGCGTCGCTGTCGATTTCTGCCTTCATGTCTGCCATTATTGCTGCTGAAGGTGGCTTGTTGATTTGTCGAGATAACACAATTAAAAATGATTTATTAATCTACGTTCAAACGGCTCTGTTTGGTGGAAATAAACACTAATAATGCTCTACCAAATTCGAGGCAGACGGGGATTGCACTGAACGTAACGTCTTCGATTGGACGAGGCACCTCCTTGTTTGCACCTTACACCTTCTATCGAAGAACGCTAATATTGGAATAATCAGCACGAAAAACGTTTGCAATTTCGGTGCTCAGAATGGCTTTGTTAGCAATTTTGTTGTCCGTTTCCTTGGTCCTTTCGGTTGCGAGAATTTTACAGAGGAAACAAAGGTAACGTCAACATGCCAACTGACGTGTACACGCTAAGAAAAACGTACCCAACGGAGCAGTTCAGTATAGGAAGCCAAGATTGGGTATAATCATGTTTACCTACCGTTGGGTACAAATTACTTATTTTAAGGTCGAATTTTACCCAAACGTAAGTGATTTGTACCCAACGCTAGGTAAACATGACTATGCCCAACGTTGACTTCCCACACTTAAGTGCTCCGCTGGGTACTTTTTTCTTAGCGTGTGTATGTTGCAACAAACAATGGGAGTGGGATTTTGATATCCCGAAATCAGGTGGTGTGTTACAATCGTTACGTTACGAATAATATACACACAGAGAGAAATTTGATAGTCAATTTTACCATTATTGGGGGTTAGGATGACTATTGCAGTATAGTGATTTTGAACCGACTATGATCATGGTCAAAACTACCATTAAAAATAGTTGATGCAACATTTTCCATAATGTCGGAATAGTCCTTGTTACCATGATCATAGTCAAAAATGCCATGAACGTGGTGAATTCGACCATTTTCATGGTTATTGAAACCATTATATGCGATAGTCATCCTGACCATGATATAATTGTCGGTACAACGATGAAATTTTTCTCAGAGTACACGACACCATAAATATACACACTTAGAAAATTTTACAGTATTTGGTAATTTTTTACCGAACTTTCAACAGCTGAACGCTCGGTAATCCGATTTACCGGAATTCGGTGAAATTTTACAGTATTCTTTTAAAAAATTACCGGAACTTGTCAAATTTTACCGAAATCCGTTAAATCGGATTAAAGAACGTTCAGTTGTTGAAAGTTCGGTAAAAAATTACCGAATACTGTAAAATTTTCTGAGTGTGTAGGGAAAAAAATAATTCCATTAACACAATTAACCATTCAACCACACGGTACGAATAAAAATCCCATTAATGGGTGGATTTTCATCCATTTTTAAAACCTGTAAGCTGTTGTTAAAAAATGGGTATATAAAAAACACGAAAATGGATAAAAAATAAACAAATTGGGTAATTGTTATTGAAAAATATTTGGTTATTTTTTACCCATACATGGGTATTAAAAATATTTTAACTTTTGTTCTATTTATTCCTGCCATTTACCACCCGAATAAAACAGTATAGTAGATTGACAATAAAATGTATTGTACAATTGATCGTATTATTCACGACCAAACCAGTTATACACTGAGCCAAGAAGTATAGGCACAACCATAATAGTATCTTATGATTTTTTTTTTGCTATAAGGACTATATGTAATCTACACACTTAGTTTTTTTTCGCTGAGAATCCAACATCCGATTATTTCAGCATTTCAGTTTACTGAGACTCATCGAATAAATTACCGAGCTTCAGCTAACAAATGAAAACTTTGCCGTAAATCAGCTAACAAACAAAAATTTGACAGAAATATCAGCAAAAGTAACCGCCAAGTTGATCGGCTATTGAAAATTTTGCCGAAGTAAATTGAGTGTGTATCCTCGATTATCTTATGATTTATTCAAAGTTTGTACCAGAATAAATTTCAACAATCAACCTTATAAAAAACGCAAGTTTTTCCAAAGATCATATAGAAATTCATAGGAAACGCTTAAGAATATCATTTATGTTACATCGTTAAATATGATTTTTTTGTAGGTTGTGCTCTCTCTCGGACAAATGATTTGATTATAAATGCATTAACGTAAATTAATTTGATCATCAAAACATATACGACCAATTCAGAAAGTACTCCATATTAAACTATTGAAGCTATAAGGCTAGTATGCAGCTCAAAAGAAACGTGCACTAAGATAGGAGAAGTAATAGTCAAGAAATGCTTTTACGCAGACAGACATTCAAGCTCGAACAAAACAATTCAAATTTGTTGTGTAAAATTTCAAATATAATTACCATGGAATCATCTTGTACAGTAGCACCACCTAGTCAACTTATTGCTACATTAAATCTGACAGTTTGACTGGCAACCATTTTTCCCATAAAGGTAGTATGCAGCTCAAAAGTAATGTGCATTAGGATAGGACAAGTAATGGTCAAGAAATGCTTTTACTGTCGGAATTACTTACCTTGTATTCAGGGATAAGGTGCGACTCAAATCTCTTTGAGTGTAGCACGCGCTGCTAGGAGACAGCACATAAATTTCAAAGAGACGTGAAAGTGCAGTCTGTACTCCCGTGCACCCTTGTTTTGCCGTGAGCTAAAAGCCGCACATCTCATTTCGAATTTGCTCTTGTCTCTTTGGGCATTAACGATTGCACTCTCCCTTATCGTCTCTGTGCGAAAAACAGACACACCACTCTAGATTGGACCTGTACAAATTTGTGTTTACTTCACATGTTTTCATAATGTTTTGTACAATAAACTACAGGGCCCAAATATGTACGTTCGAGCATTTTATTAGACAACTGAGAATTTTATGTATCATCCATGAGTAACAATGAAAATAATCATCCATGAGTAATGTAACGATATGTGAAGCACGGTCTGGCAGAGCAAAAGCAACACCTTTTCGAAGTTCGCCTTACGCCACAAGACTTTAACTCGATGTTTTGACATGCTGGCAGATGCCACACCTCCGCCACATCAGTGGGCGCATGGCCTTAGAGTTTCCATACAAAAACCTTTTGAAGTGCTAAAAAGTATTACGTAATTTTCAAACGGCTCGACTAGTCTGAATTAAGATTTTAATAAAATGTTCCCTATATGAACCCCTAACTACAATGCCTTCTTGTTACTAGAATCATTTTTTTTTTCATTTTGATACCATTAACCAAAGCATGAACCAAAGCACAGAGTAAAGCACAGTGCATTACTCTTTATCTCTGAATGCATGGGTCTTTCTGTCTCTCGTGCTGCTACGAAATCTCTCACGCGTTTGTTTTGTGCGCTCTTCTAAAACAGGAGACGCACACTTGAAATTGGGTGAAGCACTTGTCTATTTTGCACCGCTCTGTGTATTTCGACAATCCCTGCTTGTATTAGGCTTTTTGGGGTTTATCCCTTTCCTTTTTGGGGATGGAGAGGAATGTGAGTTTGTTTTTCTCCATAAATTTTTTTTTTTTTTTTGCCTTGTTCAGACTACAGGCTTGTAACATAATACAAGGGTGTTTTGAAAAGTATCTACAAGGAAGATGTCATCAAGATAGCCTTGTATTATGTTACAACGCTGTAGTATGAACAAAGCATAATGCAGCTGAAAAGGAGGGCAACAAACTTCGTAACGTTAGTAACGCCTGCCCATGTAATCTACAAGGTGACTCTAATATCTCAGATGGTCTCAATAGTGTATATGAGAATTTCAGCCATGTTTAAACGCATACTAATACGATTCATATCAAGTAAAATCAGGTCTGGCATGCATACTAAAGTTGTCTCCTTTACACCTATGCAACAGTGACTGTGATGTCAAACTCGCAGTTCCATTTTAAGTATCATAAATTGAGTAGATCCACTTTTTAACGAAAATTGAGTAACACTTTCGTGAGAGAAAAAGAGATAGTATACAATTGTGATAAAAAATTGAGTAAAATGAAACGGGCGTGTAGCGAATCATAACAAAAAAGCGCAAGAGTGCATGGCAAGGTGCAGACTGCAAGGTGTACTTCGGAAATAGGGGTTCTACAACAGTGAACCAATTTCAAATCGCTAGTTGCATATTGATTGTTGCTAATACGATCCATATCAAGTAAAACCATAGACTAACTCTAAGACCAGTAGGTCCCGAACAAATACGATTTTTTTCTTGGCTCAGTCAGTACTAGCACATCGGTCCAAGGCTCGGTCCCAAGCTTAATAATGCGCCCCTAATAATGAACTCACACGAACACACTCTCAAATATTCTGTCAAAATAACACAGCAAATCAAAGCAAAGTGCTGGCTTCAAGGTGTACTTCGGACCAAGGGGTTCTACAACAGTGAACCAATTTCAAATCGCTAGTTGCATATTGAATGTTGGTAAAACCAGGTCTGGCATACTGAAGTTGTCTCTTTTACACCTATGCAACAGTGCCTGTTATGTCAAACTCGCAGTTCCATTTTAAACCAAACGAGTAAAGGAGATGATTATTTTCACACTGCCAGGCCTGTGTTCTATTCCATTGGTATATGAAGCGTCAGGCTGCAAGGTTTGTTTACCAATATTTCACGTGAAAAGTGCACGTGCTAATGTATGTAAACGAAACCGTTTACATTAATAGAGGAATCCAACTTGAAAAAAGAAGAAGACACCGAGTGGTGATAAATCTGACAGCTCCCATGTTAAAGTATAGGATGAAAATTTTAGAATGCTTCCCGAAAATTCCAATGATATTTTAATTTAATGCGGTTTGTTGTATGATGTAAGAAAAATCCAAAACTGCACAATAGGGGCATTATTTTAATTTTATTTTTCTGAAAATGTCTTTATTGAGTAATTTTGAATTTTTCTTACATCATACAACAAACCGCTTTTAATTAGAATTTCATTTGAATTTTCTAGAAGCATTTTAAAAGTTTCAGCCTATACTTTAACATGTGAGCTGTCAGATTTATCACCACCCGGTGTTTTCTTTTTTTTTTCAACCTGGATTCGTCCATATATAACTCTTCATTTCTAGACAAAAATGTAATCAACAACTGTCATTATGTGCGTAATACACTATTGAGTATTCCTTACTCTTTCACTCCACTGCTAATACCCCGCTACTCCACCCGTCTTCCCTACCAACTGAAGAAAATAGAACACCTGAGATATTAGAGTACCTTGGTAATCTAAATGGGGCTGTCTCTTTTACTTGCGGAATAATATTTCGTTCGGTTATGGTCCACAAGGAAAAGTGACATGTCACACATACTGGAGCAGTTGTTCAAATTACTTTGGTAGAAATGTTAAAATTTACTTCTGGTCTTACCTTATAAAAAGTAAGGGTAGTATTATTAAGCTTAGTGACGTTTAACTCACACACACTAACGTGTCTATCGTCGTGTAAAAATTATTGTTTTCCCACAGATAACCTCCCGCATAACAAAACACAATTTGCTATATAGTCAAAACTATACTTTGAATGTAAGATAAATTATCACATTTTATGTTATTGTTATCAAATAGATTAATCTCGTTTTCACCATATACCCAAGTAACCACAAGCATTATATTATTGCAATTATTCAACCCAATATCAACATCGGTAATGCGGGATCGCATCAATTCAACGCCGTGGATAACGAGTAGTTAGGGTTGATCGATGTCATTCCACTTCACTAACGCTTTCTGCCTTAACATCTACATTAACAAATATTGTTAATGTATGCCATATCGTCACTGAAAGGTTTTTTATTGTCTGCACTCGGTCTGGATTATATACAAATTTTTTGGCATAGAGTACAGCAAAAATTTTGTTCGTGAAAATTGCCATTTTTTATGGTAACTGAACTCAACCGCCTAGTCAGCATATTGTTAATTGGCTTTTTACCATCTGAGATATTTTTAAACTGTATAGGAGATTGTTAGTTCATAGTTGTCAAGTATAAAGGTAAATGTCGTAACAATAACGGAAACGGTCGTCAACAATAAGACAAATGGTCCTGGAATGGTTTGTGATTATGCGGGCTAAAAGTATGCTTACCATTTTTAATCTTTTTGACAGCTGTTTTATGTTTTCGTCCAAAACGCACGACCACCTCTCCAGAAGGCACACTACCACACCCAGACGTGATAAGCTACATATTTTTTTATATTTCTCGAATAATTCATGTTAAGGGCCTGAAAGCCATTTGTAAATAATGACATTAAATGTCGTTTTCGCTTGAATCTTATATAACTCTCGTGAAATGAAAGCAGCATTTGGAAGAAGAATGTTAGTTCTACCATATGGAGTAGATGGATATAGTGGGATTCTCGTGATTCGTGAGAGATCAACGTTTAAAGTCATTGTTTACAAATGGCTCTTAGGCCCTAATCATGAATTACTCGAGATTTGAACAAATAAAAATAATGTGTGGCATATCTTATGCGCTCTAACCAAATACATTTTGAGTTAAGAATTTTATTAGTGTATAGTATTTAATTTTTTCTTCATTGTGAAGTCTTCACTGTTTTGTCCGTTTTGACCGTCACTGTACAAGCACACATAACGTATTGAAATATTTCAAGGGGCTTTTTGACGTTTAATCACCTCACTCTTTCTGGCACATGCAGAGGAATGATGGTTTGTTTTCCGCCAAAAGATTTTCCTTCATACTTGCGGAGTGCACTAAATGGCACTTTAGTGTGCGTTCGTTCAAGGTCACTAAGCCTCATGGATTGTTATGTTCACCCAGCGGTAAACAACTACATTTATGAACAAAAACAAACAGTAGTTGGATCCACCGATGACTTTTCTCCTATCTGCTTTATTTGGATTCAGGATAAGTCTATTATCGGAAATTTGATTAATTTGTTCCCATAAAGTATACATCATGTATTGCTGGGTAAGTCGACTAACGAAGCAAAGCAATGAAAAATTAAACAAACGGCAATGGAAAACTATTCTCCATTTCTAGGGTGCCAACAGCCACGGTCAGCTTGGTCTCGGTTTCAGTTCTGAAATGTGCGACAGCCCCCAAAAGGTTGATTCACTTCCCTTCGATCCTCGCCAAATAGATACCATCAGTGCTGGTGGTGGTCATACCCTTATTACCTTAGCGATAACAGGGGAATTGTACTGTACCGGGTGGAACCATCGAGGCCAACTAGGACTCGGCCATACCGAAGACGTGTGTCGATTCACGTTGGTAGGAAGATATGACTTTAGTTCGGTTTCCTGTGGTTGGGATGTCTCCGGTGCAATCTCCAATGAAGGAGATGTCTACCTGTGGGGTTCAAACTTGTGGCACCAAGTGGGAGATAGGACCGAGAAATATTTTTTGGTTCCAACGAAATTAGCGCTACCAAATGGAACAAAGGCGAAAAAAGTTTGCTTTGGACTGAGACATACTTGTATCCTCACAGAAGATGGTAAATTGCTGTTATTTGGAAACTCCAAGTGGTTGCAAAAAGAGAATATACAACCGAGCGTACACGGAGGCGTGGAATTTTATGAGAAGAGATTTGCGGAACCCATTACGAACGTTGCGAGTGGCGAAAATCATTTGATCATTCAGCTAGGAAACCGGCGTGTTGTTTGCATAGGTGATAACAAGTTCGAACAATGTTCCCAAGAGTGCGAGCTTAATCGGGATCAACGCCGATTGGTCAAACAGTTGGAAGCCGGGTGGTCACATTCGGGCTATCTGACAATTGATGGAAGAGTTTACCTTTGGGGAAGAAATAACTATAAACAGCTGGGGGTAGCCACTGATGGTAATCAAAGCGAGCCAGTCCTGTTGGATGTGGAGAGCAAGGTAATCAAACTTTGTTTGGGTTCGCAACATGGGCTGGCATTGGCAGAGGATGGTTTGTACACTTGGGGTTGGAACGAGCACGGAAATTGTGGAACTGGAGGTGTGGAAAATGTGTAAGTGATTGGACACTTCGCTGAAAAGAATAATAAAAAATTTAATTTATTTTCTCACATTTTAGACCGACACCGACCAGAATAGGAGGTTTAGTAAATGTAAGGGAAGTTGCCACCGGCGCAGGATTTTGCTGGGCGTTGAGAAAACAATGAAAGTGACAGGTATCTCTTCAAGTAAGCATACCGCAACTTCTTATTCGGAGTCTCGAGCATAGGTAACATATCTGTATGATTTTAAACAGATACGAAACGTAAAGGTACCATGGATTTTAACATAACCGTTGTTAGGGGGTGTGTGCTGAAAACACGTGATGCCGTAAACGAAGGTAGAACAAATTGAAGCCAAATTAGCACAGCAAATATTTATTCTACCTATCAATTCTCGTCATCGAGTGGCATTGTCTATAGGATTATGATTCTACCAGAAGAATACAAAAGTTAAATGTCAGTTATTTGGTATAGGTAGAACAAGTATGCGTTCCCGCGCTAAACCGGAATATAAAAAGATAGGAATATTTCAGCACACAATCAGTCAGTAATAAGAACGTCGGACAGATCTTATTTAGGAGTGCATTACAGTTTGATTGGGCGAAAGTGCAGTGGTTCTAGAAAAAAGTTAAAATATCAGCTGAATCCAGAATGTCAAATCCTCATAATGACATCGAACATTACTACAGCGCGGATATCAAAGATCTGCTGCCGAACGTTCAACAGTCGCGACCTTTGTATAGATTCAGTAACATCGATCAACCCAATCGTGTTGATTTGAACGCCCGTATCGTTGATATTAGAGACGTGGAAGATGATTTGCGCATGGAAAGTATGCTTCTAAAACAAAATAACAACCTTCCACTAGGGCGATGTTCAACTCCGGACCCTTCGTACTGTTACTACTGTGATCCCAAAAATCGAAATAGATGTTGTTTATATGTGCGCGATGACGATATCCACAATTATCTGTCCTGGACACAGGAGTTCGAAAAAACACCAGTTAAACCTCAGAATATAAATTGCATACCGGAAGCAGTTTCCTACAGCAGTACACCTTTATGGTTTCCACGTTATACCCCGATAAAATCGAATCATACAAAGGCTTTTGGGCAGAAACCAGCACCGAGACCTTTCTTCCAACCGTTCCAAAGTGATACTACCTGGCAAGAGCTGCTGGATCCGACTAGACCCACAACGCTGACTACGTACGAACAGTACATTGTTCAATTGCGTCAGTTGATGCAGGAGATGCCAACGTATCAATTCGACCCAAACAGTCCTTACTGCTCTCAAAATGATCCATGGCAAAACGGCATCACTTACCCTCAGCAGTTCCATAATCAACATATCTATAACGGACCTGTGTACATGCAGCAAAACAACTACTCGCCGTACTATAACCCACTTTCGTACCCGTATTCGTACGATACCTACCAAAGCCAACAGCAGCAAGCAGCAATCCATCAAACCACTCCTCTAACCAAACCGATCGGTTACCATCTAGAACGACAGCCATGCGCTTTGCATCCTAATTGCACCATGAAAACAACGCAACCACATTCTAACGCCTATTTGCCGTATTCCGTGCCGAATACACAACCGATACCAGGCTACGCAAACCCAGCTGCACAGGTACACTCCGATGGAAAATCCTTTCCACTTTGGATGTTATTCAGTCACAATCAATCCAAAAGCAACATCGATAATGGCAGTGAGAGGAAAAAATGCGCCCGTCAGCTCGTAGAAGTGGGTCATAACTGTAACATCTACTGTCATCCAACATCAAATGGCTGTGAGGTTCCACTTCAAACTAATGTCGATAGCAACGATAAGAACACGGGAGACTTTCCGATGCAACCTACGAAAAACGACCAAACAGATTGGAATCAACCCCGAAGACAGTGGTAATGTCTGAATTTGCGCAAAAGTATATCATAGAAGTACTATAGAAGTACGCAGAAGTAAAATGTAGATTGTAATTCCACTGTTTCAGCATAGTGTCACTATGGTAATTGATACAATATATAGAACAGGCGCTGTTGAAGCTACGCATTCTTGATTGAAGTTTCAGTTTATCCATGGAGTTTATAGCAACAATAAGCTACAGGACACTTACTCAGAAATGGGTAACCATGCTCTAACTCAAATTTCGTGGCTGTGGAGGAAACTGGGTAAAATAAACTCAGATATTGACATTTGTTAAATGGGTAAACTTTAATCATGAATGAAGAAAAAACATTAGCATTAATAATTTATTCAAGAAGTAGTATTTGAAAACTAATAAATAAGCACAGATTTGATGTCCTTAAAATTTTTAATAATCATAACCAATTCAAAACAAAACTAACATTCATTGATGAAATGGTGCAACCAAAATTTCCTCTCTCAGTAATGACATCTGAGACTTCAGCCGATAAAATGCGACATGGAAGAAAATGATCGCCGATGTACTTCAAACAACAGTTTCTGAGTCACTGCGCAAAAATCACCGGTTCATTTTTTCGATCGACATTTTGCACTAATGAAAAATTACCATCTTAATCATTTATCCAGAAACCGGTAAATTTCAGAAGTAAAACCAGTTTACTCATTTTTTAACAGCTCCATACTGCTTGCAAAAATGAGTACAATCTACCCAGTCACTGAGTTGTCTCAAAAAAGCGTGTAGAGTGTCTTTTGATACGTTTTTTATGTGAGGTTTATTTTTAAATTACGGAACTATTTTACTCTTAATCTTAAGTTAATCACTTCAAATCAAATCATATCAATGTCAATACAATTCAATCAATTTAACTGCCTTCACCGAACAGTTCAGCTTTTGAGAGATAGATATGAAAAGTGCCTTTAGTATTAGGTATCAAAATTGGGTTGGCTTGGCTTTTGACGCTTAAAACAACTAAATTTTGAGGCATGCGCTGACTCGAAGTTCGGTCTGGGTTTGGATCTTGTTTGAACCCCGAAAGATGAATTCAATTTAACTGTGAAGGAGGTGTATCCAGTTTGACAACACAAAAACGTAGGGGTGAGACTATGTAGTAGAATTTAAGTTTTGATTTCGAATTTGCATTGGCATTAGTGTTTAGTTACATTATTGACAGTATTTAAATTGTCAGCAATAAATTTAATTTTAACATAAATCACCCATCTGCCTCAATTGTTTTATCTGTTCTAACGTTCCGAAAGTCGATTTATTTTATAGATAACTCATGTCAACGACGAAAGTATCTCCTGATTGTCATTGAATTCCACCGTAGTTTGAGAAAGGGCAATTTGAAAATATGTTTCAATGAAGTAAAGGATATCTTGATACTAATTTGTGGGATCACAAAACTTTTTACATTTTAAAGCGATTGTTTTGATATGCTCAAATGTCGTTAGAATAAGGTTATTAATCCGAGCAACGACCAATACAATTGAATAGACTCGCGTTTCTGAGGCTCGTGAGCTTTCTTTGACCTGAACTCAAACATTCTTATAATTTCGTTCAAGTTGTTAGTTTGAGTTGAATGCAATTTTCATCCATTCATCCACTCACGGAATAATTCGGAACCAGACATGAAAATTGGAAGCTGCGCGTGGAAAAGTACTTGAAGTCTATCGAGCTGTTGGATATCGTGAGCAAGGACGCACCGAAAAGTTCCAGAAAATTGACAACAAGGCATCGAATGTGTTAATCTCTTCAATTCACGATGACCTATTGGACCTGATCTGGGAGAAGAACATTGCTTAAGAAATCTGGACCGTGCTGGAGAATGTCTACGCCAAGAACTCAACTTCTTCGCAAACTCTTGTACGGAAGCAGCTAGCTAGAGTCAAGATGGTGGAAGGAACGTCGATCAAAGAGTAACTCAGGATGTATGATATTACGTATCGTAATATCAATAAAGGGGTTTTCTCAATGGAAATAAACACGTCCAAGTTAGCTTGTAGTCTCTTGTGAACTAACTTACTTTTATTCATTACTCAGAACATCTATTAGTCAAGGCGCCCACTGATGTGGCGAAGGTATGGTATCACATAACATGTCAAAACATCGAGTCCACGTCTTGTGGCGTGAGGTGAACGTCGAAAAGGTGTTTTGACATGCTAGCAGATGCCACATCTCCGCCACATCAGTGGGCGCCTGGCCTTATTCTGCACTCATCAAGCAGTGAGAACCCCACCAGCGGAGTTCTCCTATTTCACTATGGTATGTTGACACTACAGTTTCTTCCCCGTTTATAACTATCCTAAAAACAAAATAAAATAAATTACTGGAATTTCACGAGCTTGTTATGGATACAAAATTAAAATATTCAGATCAGTAAACAATTAATCGAAAGTATGGTATGCGAATTTAAAAGCAATTCGGGCTCTTCTCGCGCCTGAGGCTCAGAGCTCGACGCGACGTTTTCCGATTAAGTGATCTCCCACGGTACATTCCCCTCATTGGCAGCAGTGAACGATATAAAAGGGGTACACCTTCGCAAGATGCTCCATTCGCTCGGCAGCCTCGGAACTGTTCAGTGCGGCAATGAGCCAGTATTGGCAGCTGGCGGTGACAAGTACCCTGGAGGGTGCTCTGGCGACCAACCATAGACTATGCAGTCGGTTAACTAAGCCAGTGGGGAATTTGGAGCCAGCCGGTTGGCGCTACCACGAGCGAAATAAGTGTGATGCAACGAATTGCTTGCGATACTCAAACCAATCGTAACGAAATGGATGCGTCCTTTTCTACGCTCGAATTCTCACTTTCTCTTCTTTCATGCAACAATTCTGCACCAGGATGGATAAAATCAAGTATAACTTGTTGAAAAACCTCCCAGACGTCGTAAAGAGGCGCTTGCTAAACTTATTTAATCAGTTCCAAATAAAGCAATATTGTTCCGGATGAATGGAGGCAGGTTAGAGTTATAGCTATACAAAAACCCGGGAAAGCCGCGTCGGATTACAACTCTTATTGTCCAATTGCGATGTTGTCGTGTATACGGAAGCTGCTAGAGAAGATTCTCCATCGGCTCGACAAATGGATTGAATCTAATGGCTTTCTATCTCGTACACAATTTGGTTTCCGCAGAGGCAAAGGAACGAGCGATTGTCTTGCGCTGCTTTCAACAGAAATACAGCTGGCCTATGCTCAAAATGAGCAAATGGGTTCAGTTTTCATGGACATTAAGGGGGCTTTTGATTCAATTTGTGTAGACATCCTTTCAGAAAAATACCACGAGTGTGGCCTTTCACCATTATTAAACAACTATTAGTACAATTTGTTGTCTGACATATGAGCTTTTCTCATGGGTCTTCGACAACTTCACGAATTACAAGGGTCTCCCCCAGGGCTCTTGTTTAAGCCCTCTTTTTTATAATTTTTATGTTAGAGACATCGATAGCTGCCTCATGGAAAATTGCACGCTAAGACAGCTTGCGGATGACGCCGTTGTTTCATTCGTAGGACCAGGGGCGAACAACCTGCAGGGACCGTTGCAGGATACCCTAGACAATTTGTCTACCTGGGCTGTAAAGCTGGGTATCGAATTCTCCCCGGAGAAAACAGAGTAAGTTGTTTTTTTCTAGGAAGCGTGATCCAGCACAGATACCACTTCAACTCATGGGTAAAATAATAACTCAAAGTTTGTCTTATAAATACCTAGGTTCGATTCTAAATGCACCTGGGGAAAGCACATTAAGTATCTGCATCAGCAATGCCAGCAGCGAATAAACTTCATGCGTACTATCACCGGAACATGGTGGGGAGCCCACCCGGAAGATCTGATAAAGCTGTATCGTACAACGATTCTGTCGGTTCTCGAGTACGGTAGCTTCTGTTTTCAATCCGCCGCGAAAACTCATATTTTGAAGCTGCAGCGAATCCAGTACCGTTGTCTCCGTATCGCGTTAGGCTGCATGAACTCAACTCATGCTATGAGTTTGGAGGTATTAGCAGGAAATCTTCCTTTATCAGATCGGTTTGTGGAGCTATCATTCCGGTTCCTCATCCGCTGTGAGGTGCTAAATCCATTGGTAATTGAAAATTTGAAAAGCTAATCGAACGAAATCCTCAAACTTAGTTCATGACACTGAACCATTGCTACATGACTATGGAGGTGAGCCCTTCTTCGAATGTTCTTAATCGTGATTACTCCCAAGACTTCTCTAGTTCTACTGTAGTTTTTGATCTGACCATGAAGCAAGAAGCTCGTGGAATACCAGATCCACTCCGTTCGGAGTACATTCCATCAATTTTTGCAAGCAAGTTTGGCCATATCAGAAGTGACAGAAAATTTGACACCGACGGGTCAAAAACAAATGATTCCACTGGATTTGGTGTTTTTAACGAAATTCATAGCGCCTCCTTCAAACTTCAAAATCCTTGCTCCGTATACGTCGCAGAATTGGCGGCTATACACTATGCATTAGAACGAATTGCCTTTCTTCCCTCTGATCAATTTTTCATTTTTACGGATAGTCTCAGCTCACTTCAGGCTATTCGTTCAATGAGGCCGGCAAGGCACTCATCGTATTTCGTTAGCGAAATACGAACTCTTTTGAGTGCCCTATCAAACAAGTCCTACACCATCACCTTTGTTTGGGTCCCTTCTCATTGTTCCATTCCGGGTAATGAGAAAGCGGACTCACTTGCCAAGGTGGGCGCTATGGCAGGCGATATTTATGATCGACAAATCGCCTATCAACGAATTTTTTGCTATTTTCCATCAACAGGCCTTGATCAGCAACAAAAATGGGATGCAGGAGATTTGGGCAGATGGTTACATACCATTCTCCCACAGGTGAGCATGAGCATGAGCATGATTGACCGCCCACGGATGCAATTCCGTTATTGCCAGATCAGCAGTATTTGCACAAAGAACCAACAGATGATGTTTGGGACAAACATACATCTTCAATGTGTAAAAACTGGTGACCCATTATAAAGCAATACCGGCGCCGGCCGTGTCCGAATGCTGGTCAAGTAGGGAATAGGAAGGAACGTGTTGACGTGATACTCGCTTTGAAGGAAGCCGAGAAATCCTCTGCACTTCCACGAGAAATCACTGGGATGTTGGATAGTTTGGGAAAGGTTAGCAGCAGGGTTCGTTTTGGTTAACGATACGCTGAAAGTACATACCTACACTATCCGCCTAAAGCAATAGACCGCTCCGATGTGACTGAAAATAGACAAGCATAAGAAAAACAAAACAAAATAAAATAGACAAAATAAAACAGGATATTAGATATTGTCTTCAAAATATGGTAGAGATAAATTATTTGTTGCTTTGCAAACCAGCTCTCCTCGATGTCCTGCTGCCGTCGGCACTCGTCCACATCAACTCGACCGTCGCCGACGTGTCGGAAACCTTCCGTTAGTAACATGATATCTATTTCTAATACACTCTTCTTGCACCGATTAATTTACAAACTAAGCCTGCACACCGAATCAAAATTCACATTGGCACAGTTGTGGTATTTTCCTCTAAAATCTAGCTCTAGATATTGGCACTTGGTTGCAGAAAACAGACTCAATAAGAAAAATAAACTCATTTTTACCCTTCTTACACCAAAAGAAGGGTATTAAGATCGCTTGAAAATTCGACTTTTATCCGAGGCCCAGAGGGCCGAGTGTCATATACCATTCGACTCAGCTCGACGAACTGAGCACATGTCTTGTGTGTGTTGTTGTGTGTGTGTGTGTGTGTGTGTGTGTGTGTGTGTGTGTGTGTGTGTGTGTGTGTGTGTGTGTGTGTGTGTGTATGTGTGTGTGTGCGTTACAAATAATGTCACATCGGTTTCTCAGCCATTTGTGAACCGATTTCAGTTCTGTTGACGGCAAATGAAAGCTACAACATTCCCATAGAACGCTATTGATTTTTTTTTATTCGGACATTTCGTTACGAAGATATCAACGAAACAGTACTTGACGGCCTATTATAATAGTAATCAAACAGTTTAGTCTCCGATTACATACTGAGCTATTTGTGTACCGATTTTAGTTTTGTTAGCGCCAAATTAAACTTATAAAATTTTTAAATAATTGATCAAAATTTCATTAGGATTGGATAATCCTTCATGGAGATATGACCAAAACAATACCTGAGAGCATATAATTGCACATAATTCGTTGCAGTTCAAAACCGGAAAACACAATTCGCACTAATCGATCCTGTTTGCATTCTATAGTGTCGCATCTGTTACGTTTTATGACGCATGAGATAGTCAGAACTGACGGTTAAAAATTGTCTAATACTTCATTTTATATATTGAATATTTGAAACATAGTATATTTCTACAACTTCTCTTTTTACCCTTCTTACACCAAAAGAAGGGTATTAAGATCGCTTGAAAATTCGACTTTTTATCCGAGGCCCAGAGGGCCGAGTGTCATATACCATTCGACTCAGCTCGACGAACTGAGCACATGCCTGTGTGTATGTGTGTGTGCGTGTGTGTGTGTGTGTGTGTGTGTGTGTGTGTGTGTGTGTGTGTGTGTGTGTGTGTGTGTGTGTGTGTGTGTGTGTGTGTGTGTGTGTGTGTGTGTGTGTGTGTGTGTGTGTGTGTGCGTTACAAATAATGTCACATCGGTTTCTCAGCCATTTGTGAACCGATTTCAGTTCTGTTGACGGCAAATGAAAGCTACAACATTCCCATAGAACGCTATTGATTTTTTTTTATTCGGACATTTCGTTACGAAGATATCAACGAAACAGTACTTGACGGCCTATTATAATAGTAATCAAACAGTTTAGTCTCCGATTACATACTGAGCTATTTGTGTACCGATTTTAGTTTTGTTAGCGCCAAATTAAATTTATAAATTTTTTAAATAACTGATCAAAATTTCATTAGGATTGGATAATCCTTCATGGAGATATGACCAAAACAATACCCGAGAGCACATAATTGTGAGATGAAAATATACTCGTTGCAGTTCAATACCGAACAAGACCAGTCACCCCAATCGATGCCGCTTTCATTCTATTGTTCCGCATCTGGTGCGTTGTATAGCACATACAGTGGACTAGCCACACTATGCGACTCTATAGAATTAGAGCAGGATCGATTGGCTCGAGTGGTCTGGTTTTGAACTGCAACGAGTATATTCGAAAATTACACAAAGTCTCCATTTACTATAACTACACAGTTTCCAACGAACATGTACTTATTAAGCATCTTGAATCCATATCGATAATCAAAAATGACGCTTAGGATTGGCTAATAATTCATTCTATGGACTGATAATATTAAATTTCTAATATTTATGTAATTTTCTCTGTTGTATAACTAACATAAACAGGTCGTTGAAGACTATTAATGGCATTATTTTAATCACATCGATGAACAATACGTTCAGGATTGACAAATAGTGCATTTTATAAACTGAATGTATGACATATCGAATATTCCTGGTTCTTCCTGGAATTTCTGATGAAAATATGTATCCAGTACAATATTGGCCATATTTGAGTTCGTAATTCTGGTGAAGTGTAAGAAGGGTTCAGTCTCACCATCGGTGGATTAATTCAGGTTTTTTCTGTAAGCTCCCTGGCTCGGAAATTAAAGTCCCGGAGAAATTGGCGAATTGGGCGAATCTGCTTTTGTAAACAAATTTTTAAACCGACTATTCCTCACGAATAAAAGCTAAATTTCTTAACTAAGACCACAATCGGATAAAAGAAGGCTTCCTCTAGCTAAGTTTGGTCTTAGTTTTTAAAATTGTGCGTTTGTTCGCTAAAAAGTCTATTGAAATGTTTGTTTAAAAAAGCAGATTCGCACATTTCACAAATTTCTCCGGAGTTATGTTCTCACCTGTATGACCGCAATCGCTATACCGGCTGCTCCCAGGCTAACGGCATGCGACTTAATGAAGTTTCCAAACGATGTCAGGCAACCAGTTTTACGTAGGGTTTCCTCGTGGTCTGGGTCAATACATCTTACCGATCCGATGGCACCTGTTTGAGGGAATGTTTTCGTATTAATTGCTATGATACAACTTTTAAAAAATCGGTTTAAAACTTACCAGTAATCGCACGACAACAGCTCATTGGGAGGAAAGTTTCATTAAACATAGGATTCTTAGGGATAGACCAATCCTTGGAACTGTTGACTCCGCAGCAGTCGAACTGAAAAATATTCAAATTTGGAAATGCCAACAATTTTTTCTCATAAATTAACATTTTCACTTACGTCCACTTGAATCTCATCCCAAATAAGGGTGATCTCTTGGCTCGTGTTACCACCGTACTTAGCCATGGAACTGTGCAAAGTATTTTTAACCAGATCGTAGCTGTCGTTTCTCAATACATAGCCGCTGATTCCGGCGGCCAATTCCAAGATAAAAATAAACACCAGCAGGATCGAAAACTACCGGGCAGAAAAGAATTAAATTGAGTCGAATCATTTATTTCCCTATCTTGTAAAATCTTACGGTCAGTGTCATGCAATAGTTTTCCTTGTAGGCTCCACAGCATCCGAAGAATGCGATGACAAATATAAAACTTCCAATCACGACCAAGAAAGTAGGCACGCTAAAGAACTGCGGATCGAGTACCTCTCTGAAATTGTGATATGCCCCTTGAACTGTTAGGCCAATTGCCATAATCGCGATACCAGTTATCTGAAACCAACGAAGGGAGGAAAGGCATGACATTCCACAGATAGATTCATTCATCGACAATATGTTATCTTACCACGAAAAGAAAATTGAATAGAAATAAAAGATATTTCACTAGGTTTGCACTGTTGTTGAGCGACATTTTGTAGGTTTTTCGTTTGATTTCCTGGAATTAGAAAACGTTATAAATTGTGAGTAATCCAGATCGTTATATTGTAGGCACTGTTGTTTTTTTTTTGTTATCTGAAATCAGTTGTGGTTGTGTGCATTATCTTATCAAAGTTTATCCGACAGAGAAACTCTTAAGCGTTAATCGCCCATTTCGAAAACCATAAAATATCCAATAATCATGACTTCAAACTAGTAATCTATTCGTTAGGCACGATACCTAAAAAAAAATGGAAAATTTAAACTAACACTTCACTTGGTCACTTTTTATCAATAAAAAAAAATAGAAAACTGATACACTTCAATCTACTAGTTAACGTAAGCGAATTCTTTTTAATTCCTATAGAATTTTTTAATCTTTTGACCGATATGCCTACTTTGTGTATGATTTATAGACTTCTTCAGTTGTCGAGTACTCGGTTACTCTGAAGACGTTTGTTATGCTTTGTTCAGACTACAGACTTGTAACATAATACAAGGAAAATGTCATCAAGATAGCCTTGTATTATGTTACAACGCTGTAGTATGAACAAGGCATTAGAAATAGGCATATCTGCCACAAAATAAGCTTTTTTCTAGTGGAATTTAAAGGAATTTGCTCGTGTTTACTAGTGATAGTTTGAAAGAAAACTTGTATCATGTGTGTGTGCGTGCGTGCGTGCGCGCGCGCGTGTGTGTGTGTGTGTCCAATCTAACACCAACCGGCCGGCAGTGGTATTATGGAAGAAATAGGTTTGCAATAGTTTTTTTTATGTGACCATTGAAATCAGCTTTAAGCCGGGAGTTGGAAAGTGCTAGCTCTATTGCAGATCCAGTAACCAATTTCGGAATGACTGGAGAGTCATGCCCATTCCGAGGTTAGTTTCACACGCAATAAGCCCTGAATGTAAACATGACCGTTTTCATGTAGATAACTGTAAAGTAAACAAACTTCCAGGTTAAAAAATAATCAAACCTGGCGCGTATATATTGTATATAAATGTTATAACTGGTTGGGTCTCTCCATTTTTCGCTGGTCCGCTATAAGACTCACTCTTCTGGAATTGTTTGTTGAATTTTCTCTCCTTGTTAGGAGTGTTTTATTTGGGTCTTCTCTTTTGTTTCTTCTCCTTTTCGTAATATTATCCTTTTGTTGATCTTGAAGTGCTTCAACCTTCCTTTTATGTAGGGTCCATATTGTTGTGGTGTTTCTGCATTTCAAGACCCACAATGTGTCAGAAGGCACCAGGAGAACAGGAGAAAGGAGAGAAGTATTAGTGACTGGTAACATGCTATGGCATGTGAGATTTCCATGGTGATACTCTCACAACGGCCCTTCTGAATGGTTCGACGGATGCATATCATTCCCGATGAGTTTTCACTCGTTTACTCCATTCCATCACGTTTAGTTACAGAAGACAAGAAACATTTTACTACGTGTTACATTTGGAAATATCAGGGCAATGATCCCCCAAAGTGATCATTACAAGCTGTTAATTTTGTTCAGGCACTTTTGAACGTTGATGTGGCAGCCCGTTCACACATGAAATCTACCGCGACCAAGCTGGCAGGACGCGCCCATACCCCTTTCTGAACCGAAGGGCAGGGAGAGAACATCTGACCACCGATCGCAAAAAAAGGAAGTGGACAAAAAAATTCACAGAGGAGCGCTAAAGACGTTGAAGCTTTCAGGCGCAAACCAAACGCTTCTGTCCGGGATATTGTAAAAAAGCATAAAAGCTAACCTTGTCCAAAAGTTTTGTGCGAAAGATACAAAAATTGGGCTGCACTAAGTACGTTCAAAGTCCAGAAGCCAGAAGGCAATCATAACAAACTGTGAATATGAATCTTAGCAAAGATATTTTCGATGTGTGCTATTTGGGACAATGAAAACTGCAAAAACACCGAATACTTCATCATTTCTCAATAGTGCTGAAGTTACTCGATTTGTACTAAACAAAGGAGACGGGATATACTACAAAAAATCAAATTACTGGTCGCAGTGGTTTATGTCCCGAACATAGGGGAAAACGCACAGGACTGAAGCGGCTGTCATCCACGAACAACAATCGTGAAACCGAAAACTTGGTGCTGCGTGTGGTGCTAATTTGACAGCTCGATTTTCTTGAAGACTATATGCAGCATACACAATATTGGCGGCGGAAGTTGTCGTGTTTTGTCGTTAATTTGATTCGAGAATAATATTTTCCGTGTTGTACTTAGTGCAGTGGTTATCACAACCGATAGTATTTTTTCATTATTTATTAACCAGGTAGTAAACTGTTTTATCTAAATTACTGATACTAGTAGTTTGGTAGAAGAAATATTGTAAAGAAATATAATCCATTGTGAACCGAGCTTAAAATGTTGGAATCGCCACTAGCGCCACACCACAAGTGGCAGGCTTCAAGAACTAACGCTTTCTTCAGTCCTCTGCAGGGACCTGGCAACCCTATCCTATTTACTAGCGATTGACAGTATGCAACATATCGCGGGCCTTATTTGAATAAGGCCCATCTGACGTTTGCTACTACGGGTACGAACGCCACCATTGTTTACAAACAATGAATCTTTTGACGTTTGGTTGTAAGAGATGTTAGCTACAGGACAAGGACGGCCCATCAGGTCCCTGATCCTCTGAAAAAACCGCAAAGCGAAAGAATGGGCTACTCTATGGGTCAATAAGGTTCTAAAGTAGTGTGGAACTTTTGAATTGCTAGTTTCCTATCGATTTTTGACAAAACTGTGAAATAGAGACCGACGTCAAGGAGAAGTCTCATCAAAAAAGACAACAAACAACCACGTTCTCCTTACTTAAGCGTTGCTGCACTTTAGAAGGCTGAAAATCAGAATTACATATACAACAGCCAAAATTTATTGACATTCCCGGAGAAATTTGCGAAATAACCGAATCTGCTTTTGTAAACAAACTTTTAAATCGACGATTTCTCACGAATAAAAGCTAAATTCCTTAAACTAAGACCTCAAACGGGTAAAAGAAGGCTTCCTCTAGCCAATTTTAGTCTTAATTTTTCAAATTGAGCGTTTTTCGTTAAAAAAAAGTCTATTGAAATGTTTGTTTACAAAAGCAGATTCATGCATTTCGCAAATTTTTCCGGATTCGTTCTATTGGAAACGTGAGTTGGGAGCTAAAGTCGGCCATTATTGGACCGTTTCACCTACAATCGAAGAAAAAAAGGAGAACTAGCTCTGGCGTTATTTTCTGCCAATGAACTTTAAGAACTTATAGAGGAATCCAGGTTACGCAAAAGTGAGGTTAATCGTCGTAGATGGCGCTCTTTCAAAATGGTTTTTCGAGCTGTCTAAGCAAAGTAATTGGTGTTAAAAACATAAGAAAATCGACGATAATGACGATACTGGCTAATACCATACAGTTTGAAAATTATCAATTTCAGTTTCAGATACTACGATGTTTAACCTCACTTTAGCTTTACTTGGATTTCTCAATAGATCACTGAAAATAAAATGTCCAAATCTGTTTTTTTTTTTCAATCCTACCGTAGTAAAGACCGTTTGACAACCTTGAGAGCTACTTGGAAACCTTCAGAGTTGTCAATTTTCAGTCTCCATAGTCGCCCTCCTCATCCTCGCTATTAACTAGCAATCCCATTATAATTTTGTCATATCTCGATCACGTATCGAAAAAAGATCCGTCAGACGTGATCAAAGCGATTTCAATATTTATGTCTACATGATCGTACGCAGCATCCCTTTATGTAATGTAGCAGTTTACGGTCAACCAGATACATATCAGCCCTACGTGAAATGAACGTTTAGTATCACTTTAAAACAACCTTTGCAACCTTAAAGCAATTTTTGCAGCTACTAGTACAAAATTCCCATTCTTCGATCTTGATACCTGATTTCAATACACCTAGTGCACAGAATTCCAGTTTTAGTATGGCGCTATTTTTTATGCTTCTTAAACCGCATAACCTTGCCGCAGTACATATGCAGCACACTCTTTTGACACTAACCGGTTCACGATTTGTATGTCGATTCAGTTTGTTTCAACAATATCCACACTATGATGCTTGCTTTGCACTTTGGGCAAAGAAAATTGAACCAATATCCCTCACCGCGTGAACAATGACCTTGAACGAAATTTAACTTTCGTTCCAGCAACACTGAATTGAGGTAGTTTAACTGATTTCGAATTATTCTCGAATAACCTCGCTATGTGATATCGATCATTTGTTCTGAAAGGCTTTAATCGAACGCGAACGAAATGAAGTGTTTTCCTCTTATCAGCTTTCAATCGTTTCTGCAGCTCACATACACTTTAGACAAAATAAGAACATCACGGGTACGTGTAAATTATTCACAATGCGATGTGAAATGCGCACTTTGCTTCTTATCTTCTTGTGCGGGTGGGAACGTAGCATACATTGAAAATACTACTTTAGAGCGGGTCAACATTTACCTTTTACCGATAAAATAAAAGTCACATACAATAACACTTCTACTGCACAGGTGAACAAATAACTTTCATGGACCTGTCTCACCGCGTGCTCTCCAATGGAGTGATAAAATACTACTGAACCCCAACTGTCGGCGATATTTCCATTCGAGAGCACCTTACTGGCCTCGGACTGTGTCAATGTGAGTTGAGGAGGGTATGACGGGGCAATATGAGATTGTTTTGGACAAAGTACCTATTATTATAAGTTGCAGGAATTTCATAAGACAAAGTAAGAATTTATCTTACAACCCATTCAACATAATAACAACATAGCCCAGTAGTATTACATCTAATTCCACGAAGAACCAATTTTGCTATCAATCATATGATCGATCAATTATGCTACAATCTTCTAGAAACAACTTAAGAAAAGTTGTGAGGTTATTCTTGCGAAAACTCGTTATAGAGGTTAGCATCTATAACGGTGACGCCATCCTGGGACACTCCCTTCTCCGAATGCCGATTGTTACACACAAAAATTCCCCTTCAGTGACTGTCTTGCCCCGGTCTTCCCAACAGATATGCTCAAACATCGATGTTGGTATTTATTGATGTATGAGGGATGTTGCTGTAGAACGCGTAGTTTTCCGTAGTTCTATCCTATGCAGGTGTATGATTTCATTTTCACATTACTTACGAACCGTCGGCAGCTCATAATGCGTTATGAAATGGGACATCAATATTGGATTTGTGGAATGACACCGGGCATGTGTGGACAAATTGTTACATAGAACTTGCAGTTTGAATCAAGCATGACTCATGTTATTTTGAGCAGCGAAGTGGGTTTTCACCTGTTGCAGTGATTTAATTGTCGGTGTAGCTACGTCCGGTGGTAAAAAGCACACTAGAATGCAAATATAGCCCATGGATGAATAGGTTGATAGTTCGTTGATAATACTTCATAATGTACCGGCATGTGCTAATACTGGTAGGTATCTGAATGTTAGATACGTCATTACAACGGCAGTGCACCTCACCCTCATGAGGGGTGCAACCGCGCCTGTATGTGTATAACAATAATCGCTGCAGCATGAGTAGCTTAAGAAAATGTTGTGATGTGGTGAACGAATTAACCCTAGGAAGATGTTTCGGAAGATGCTTTACGGATTCAGAATCCAATGCACAGGAGCAGCCAACGAAAAACCGTGAAATAGGCTGGATAAAAAAAAAGTCAAAACTCTTGAAGTAGTCGTGTTTCCGAAAGGGCAGTGCTTGGTACGATCTACGTTAGAGAGAAGATGGAAGACGAAACGTGGAGAACCCTGATAAAAATTTACCTTAAACGAACGATATCACAAATCCTCCAACCATCCTCCAATTTGTGTTGAAAAAAAAAAACAGTGACAAAATAAAGTGCCCACTTCATTTAGGCTACAGAAAACATAAATTAAAGTAAAATAAAAGCATTTCAATAATTTATGTGTCCTCCTTTGGCCTTCAGGACCTCCTGTAGGCGCTTCGACATGCTCTCGACCAGGTTCTTTAGGTGCTGTAGATCTAGCTCTTCCCAGGCGCGCTCCAGGGCTTCAAAATAGTTATTTTTATTGGTAACACCAGTTTTGTCAACCCTGGCATCGAGAATCGCCCACAAATTCTCGATGGGCTTGAGGTCCGGGCTTTGTGGAGGCCATTCCAGCGGTTTGATCCGACAAGACCGGAAGAAAGACTTGGTCTTCTTGGCAGTATGCTTCGGGTCGTTGTCCTGCTGGAATACGAACTTCTCTTCAAGGCCCGTCTGGATCAGCGAAACCTCCAGATTTTCTCGCAGGATGTTGATGTAAGAATCTGCCGTCATTATTCCGTCGATTTTCACAATGCTTCCCACTCTACCCCACGAAAAACTCCCCCAGACCATCACATTTCCTCCTCCATGCTTCATCGTGCCTTGGATGTGGCGCTCCTGAAGCTCCTCTCCCGATCTGTACCAAACACGAACCCGCTGCTTTCGGTTAAATAGCTCGAATTTTGATTCGTTCGTCCAGAGAACCGTTTTCCAGAACTCTAGGGGCTTATCAGCATGCTCCTTAGCAAACTTAAGCCGTTTGGCTTTGTTTGCCTTGCTGATAAATGGGCGCTCCCTGTGCTACGAGACGGCGACAAACAGTTCGACCGGAAACTGAAAATGGAGGGTTTCCTGGATCTCGCGGACAGTTACCTTCGTGTTCTTCTTGACTTCGCGCATGATCTTGGTGTCCGTTCTCACATCCGTTTTCCGCTTCCTGACTCTGCCAGGGCGATCCATCACTGATCCAAACGTTTTAAGCTTCAGAAGAATTTTGCCAACCGCTGCCTTACTGATACTGTACTTCTTAGCGACAGCCCGGTGCGATTCACCGTTTTGCACATCACGAACGACCAATTTTCGGATACACAAGGGAATTGCTTTCGAAAGCACTGCGTTCTCCATTTTTTTCAATTGAATCAAATGCGATCACGTATACAAATGCACCAGGTTGAGCCGTTTGCTTCAAAACATGTCAAAATATCAAAACATAAACAATCGAGGGGTCTTCCAATGGAAACTTATCGAAAACATATCGATTTTTGAAGTGGGCACTTTATTTTGTCACTGTTTTTTTTTTCAACACAAATTGATTTTTTTTTCTCTAAGTAAAACTCCTTTCTTTTCAGTATTCCATAAGTGAAGCTTAAAAAGAATATAAAAAATAAAATAAGAAAAAAAACTACACTGTGTTTACTCTAATTTGAACCAAGTAAATGAGAGAAATTGAAAAAACGAAGAGGTGGGCACTTTATTTTGCCTATCAGTGTAATTAATAACTGTGGAAGTGCATTTAGAACACTAAGTTGAGAGCAAGCAATAAGCTAATTGTGAAAGCAATAAGCTTGAATTGTTAAAGAAGAAGAAGAATGCGTTCCAGAAAATATCAAGAAATTTCCTATCACGGACAACGTTTTGTTTCTCGAACATGATATTCCGAAGTAACATTTGCTGCACATTCCAATGAGTACTGCTATGAATAGTTATTCTGTTGTGTTAAAGATTTGCGTTGGATAGAGTTTTACTTCTAGGAAGAAATAAGTTTTGAGAAACTGTGAATGTGAGAATAAGTACGATGCATAATCGTTTGGATGCCTACCGTATGCGCAAATTTTGGAAGCCTGTTATTATCGAACATACAGATAATCCTCCGAAACGACCATGTATCAATGTCGAGCGAGCTTGTGGTAATTGGACGAAACAGAAAGCAGCCAGAAGTAATGCGTTACCGCTACCTTTCAACTCGAGGCTATCTCATCATTTAAAGCTTTTTAAAGAGTGTGCAATAGAATTTTCCAACAAACAGCTGATCTAACGATTTATTAGTAGCACACCCACACTATTTTGATCAGACGGCAAATGTAGGGGTCAAATGAAAGTTTTAAAATAACTGAAGCATAAACACTTCTCGATAGATTTTCGAGATTATTGCTTCAATCAGTTAGAGTTTTTCACGACTGTCAAGTTACAAAAAAAATATTAATTTTTGACTTTGAATTCCCAAACAGACCCTGAACAATCTTTAACGCGATAAGGATAATGGTCTCCAGCCGGTCGATCATATCAACACCATCACTACAGCCAGCAGAACCGTAGCTCTTTCATCATACTAACATTCAATCCAAACATCCATTTCCACGGCTGCCAAATAATTTCTAAGAAGCGAATCAACCGAATGTTCTAACATACTTACTCACTTACTTATGCTAACCAACGTACCTGCGTTACAATGTTCCGCTACGAAACTAGAGAAACTAATTAATCGGTTTTACGTAGTCTACGTCAACCGTTCGTGAGTTACACACAACCCCACTGATTTTTTCCTTCTCCTGATGATGGAAGCTTGCTTTCCGTTTAGACCCCCTATTTTTTTCTTATGAAAGGGTAAACTCAAATTCAATGCAGTTTTTGCATTTCCTAAGATGGGATTTGAACTCGTTGCTTCGTGATCGACATGTTTTTATACCGCGTCTCTACCCGGATAAAAATAACCATACAATGACAATACAATAATATAAAATAACATTAAAATCTATTGCCGAACATGAATCTTATTGTTCACGTATTGGATAAATGAATAATGCATATTGTCATTACAATAGATCTACTATTCACCCTACATGCTAGAACTTTCAACAATTGTGAAACAATACAATCAATAGTAATTGGCTCAGATTTGTTCGAGAAAAAAATCTTTTTTCTATAGTTAAGATACATAACAACCCCCTTATTCTATTGTCGATGTCGCAATTAACATTAAATTCTATTGTGGAAACAATATCTCGTATTGTCATCTTATTGTCATGAACAATAATATTGATTGTACACACTATTGATTCTATTTTATGGTTACAATACATTTAATTGTAAATCTATGAGGATTTTTTTCGGGTATTCTTTAACCTATATGAAACGTACGGGAACGGTTTTAATATTTGCCCAATATAAACATAACTGCTCTGTTGGGTACTTTTTTCTTAGCGGGTATCGTAAATTTCCCATCAAAAGAACTCATTTTGTGACCTTCACCCTGATTTCGAAAAGTGATTAAAATTTGTTTTGCTGGAGAACAAATATTTTGAATTCCCATAACTGATTATGGACCACTCTAATGCCACAGCATTAGCGTTAGCGGTTAGGAAATGTCTCTTCATTCTCATTTCTCTCTCTCGAAACAAACTCACACCTTCTCTCATTTTACCAGAGCGTCGCGACGCTGTACACTCAAATCACCAAGGGAACTGGCACAGGCAATGAGAAACAAACAAAAAATAAAAACCAAAATAAAAGCGTCGTCTGGGTCTGGCTGTTGCGCTGCTAGTGCTGCTAGTGTAGGTTTCGAACAGCGTTCGTTCTCGGCTTTCTTTCTTGCTGATGCGTTGTGCTGTTGTGTACAGTTGCTAGTTTATAAAGAACCTTCGTAACGATCGGTCGTGATAGGTGCGCTAGTCCTTCGTTTTTCGGCAACAAATTTGGTGTTTGTTCTCAGTCAACCCAATCGAGGGAAAGGTGAAAGAACGGAATAGTGCTTTTTCTACAGGGAATTCAAAGCAGCATTTTGAAAGGAATAATTCTCCGTCGGTATCGTATCGGTTTCGGTGTGTCTACCTATTGTTTGCCATATTGTGTTGCGTTTCTTTTCAGCCAGAGAAAGCAAGCGAGTGTTGTTGGCACTGCTCGGTTGATTTACGGCTCACGGTGCTTAGGAAGATAACAGGTTATACTTATCAAAACGGAGCAATTTCATCTGAAATTCTTGTTACCTGTTTTGAAGTGAATGAGTCGGTGAATGAATCATTTTTGAAGCTGTTGAAGTGATTCAAGTGACGGAGCATAATAAAAGTCCAGCAACCGTCTATAGGATTTCGGTGCCTCCAATACACAAGTTTGTGAGCGTCGCAGAGGATTGAATACGATTATATTTTGGACCCGATCCGACAGTGTCTGCACTTGTTGTTGCCGTCGTCGTCTGGATTCATCTGCTGCGTGATTCATTGCACTCAACGCGTGGCCTCTTAGCTGGGATATTCTGTGAACAAGGTCTGTACCACTTTTCACTTTGTTTGGGTTCGGCTTGCGTGTTGGTAAAAATGTGGGTGATAATGAAAGTGATTCAGCGCACGAGTGAGCATACTAATATGAATAACCGAACTTAGCCATAGTTGGAATTGCTTTTTGCATTATATACTTTGAATCAAGATTTGTATATAAGCTATTATTTTCCGTCCACAAGCTCACATCATGCGACATATGACTGCCTTTTATCTCGCTACTGCAGCTGCATCACCAGATGAAATATAATAATTATATGTCTGGATTTATTTCTTTGCTCGCATACTCGAACGCTTTCGGTTAGTCAGAACTCCACAATAGGTCGAATAAACGTATGCATTGAGTAACATGTTACATTTTTTAAGAGATCTGTCCCGTGTGTGACTTTTTAATTTTCGTACATTCCAATATTTTTTCTATTTTCTAATATTCAATTATTTTCTTCTTAGGATTAAGCATCGTTCTTTGCATTTCATTCGAGATTTATTACTTAATATTTAGGTACCTGTGTATATAATTGATAGTAATAACGATGATTTTTTGTAATAAGTTTGTTTACTATACAGATTGCAATCATTCCCAATTCAAGAGTTTGGTGTCAGTGTAAACCTCGATCCGAGGTAGTTTACGAAGACAAATGTTTCCGCTTGCGTTCGACAAAGCACAAGAAGGCACAATCTTGATACACCAAATAAAGAAGGAACATATTCGCTCGTGGGATTAGGAACGAAGCACCATATTAATATAAACACAAAGATGGTTCAAAATATCGATTCAACTCCAAAGATTATAAATCAGGTTCTGATTCTTCTTCCAAAATATGAGCTAAGTTGGCTGCGAAAACGTACTCCAATGAATCATTAGGATTTATATTACTCTCATTCACTGGACCCTTTTACAGTAATTCTTCATAAGCATCCTTGAAAATGAAAAAAAAAACAAACAAACAAACTATTTTCTAATAATTTTCAGAAGGGCTTAGGTATATAACAGTATAATTCCACTAAGTGCTACAAGTGCTACATTTTTTTTATCACGTTCATTTGTTTGTACAGGCTCAATCGAATCAACTTTACAAAGCCAAGTTTTCCTTTTTAATGTAGATCAGTTTTATTAAAATTAAAGTTAGAGGGAGTGAACCGATCACTCTCGTCTAGAGTTTCGTTGTAATAACAGTTGTAATCTTCGACAATTTAGGGATGAAAGAATGTTGCCAACACCCCAAATCTCCTTTACTCTACTTATGCTGAAGAGTGACTTTTGACGAAATATAAGGAAAATTTCATTCAAGGCGATTTGTTGATCATAAATATTGCCTTCCATTTTATTTCATGCGAGTCCGCTCTCTCATTGCCCGGAATCGAACAATGAAAAGTGATGATAAAATAACGTAAAGTGTATTGCCACTAATTAGAGACATTTGCGGAACAAGGAGCTTGAAGTTTTCGAGTGACGCTATGATTTTCTTTGTGTACACCAAAGCCTGTGTACGCTTCTATCAATGATCCATCAATGATCCATCTCTTCGTATCCATGATATTCTATCAAATATCATCGGAGCAATCATAGGACGATGATGCTCTGGGATTTCATGAAGCTCCTGCTTCATGGATAAATCAAAATGAATCGTATTGCCTAAGTCAGAGACGCGAACACGATTGGGAACATTCGGCGAAGGGCTGACATCATGTGTTATATACAAGTGGTACAAAGTCATAAAGCGAGTTTGAGGATTCAACTTCAAAGTTTTCGATTACCTTGGGGTTCAAATAATGTGTATCTTATAGTGGTGTCCGAGTTTTTTTTTAATAATTTGACAGCAGTGATTTTTATTGCAATAGATGTATTTTTTTTATTTTAAATTTTAAATTAACAATTTGTCTTCACTTTTTGAAGATGATGCCACACAAAAATCGTCCTGGGTTTCTGCATTTTACATCACTTTTTTTGTGTTTCGGGTTGAATGGTAGCAATTTGCGATCGTATTGGATGCGAAGCGTCCTATCCAGGGCTGGCAAATGTCATCCAGGGCTGGCAAAACGATGACGAAGATTTTCTTCTAAATCTCATCAATTTTTTCGTCATGACAGCACGTGATAGTGTTTTGGTCATCGCTATTACCAGCACATTTATTGATATAATTGTAAATCTGATCACAAAACTTTAAATAAAATTTCCACTCTATCGATTACATATTATTACTTGACTAGTTTCAAGTAAGTTAATTAGAAATTTGTGAAACAAAATCGTATGAGAAAAAATCTCATGACTGCATGATGGTGTGAGATTGACAAGAAAGCTTATGATAGTTCATTTCGTCTCGTGACAGTGAGATGGCCTGTTTTTTCATCGTCACATGATGGCCGTGAGATTTACCAGCTCTGGTCCTATCAATTGACAATAGTTGGTGAGGAGTCTGGAAAGACGCGCAAATCGACCCTTGTTGACGTTCCGCGAAGTCGGCTCTTACGGCTACTATTGCCTCTATACCAAAGATCTTGTGGCATTAAATTTTGCCACGAAAGCACGAATAGTCCTCGAGGTAGGTGCATTCTGGCCACGATGGATGAGTTTTTTTGAAAATAATTTTTTAAACGTTCAGCACGTTGTTGAGGTGCACCGTATGCGTGATAATGTTTTCACCATCGTACAAATGCAAGTAAGCTATAATTCATATTATAGTAGGCAGCGTGTAGAAGAAGCCGATTTTTTAGTTTGACAGTTGCACCAAAACAAAGTGGCAGTGTGTTTGTGATTTGTCCCACACGCCGTGGGAGTGTCCCGGTGGACCGTGAAAAGGGTCTTAGGCTGAACAAAGAAAGGACAACTATCCGCGAAGGTGGCCACAAGTCATCCGAATCGGGCGAATCCAGTGCGTTCAATGAGGAAAATGGCGAAGGAAGACGGGATTAGTGACATTATGGCCGATCGTAAAGGAAGAAGTCGAGGGCACGGAAAAAAATCTCACATGATTACCAACCGTATCCGGGAGCTTCGAGTCGAGCGATGAAAGAAAATCTCGAACTTCCTCAAGCGAAAAAATCCGATTATCCTGCCGACGAGAGCATGTTTACCGTCGATCCCGTTCAAATTCCAGAACCGATCGCTATATTAGTTCTCTACCGGTAAATGACGTGGCCTAAATAAACCCGGTGTTCATTCCAGAAGGCAACAAAGTAAACATGGAGGTCTACATCGGGATTTTAAGTCTGATGTTCTTACGTGGATCAAAGAGCAGTACGGCCCGAAGCTAAATGTTGTATAACAACAAGATGGGGCTTCGTACCACACCTCGAACCGCCCTCATAAGTGGTTGCATGAACATCTGCCGTTCTGGGCGACGGATTTGTGGCCGCCATCTAGCTCCGATCGTGATCCGCTGGATTACTCAGTATGGTGCGTCCTGAAGGCCACGACCTGTTCTGAACGCCGCCCGAGTGCAGCAAGCCTCGACAAACATGGACCCGTATCTGGAGAGAAATGCATCCAGACTACATTATTAGGACCCGTCGTGCGTTCGTGAAGCGTGTGGAGGCCGTAGTTGCAGGAAGGGGAAACTCGATCGACGATTAACATAGTTTAAGACTCTCAGGAACATCCCCTATTTGAATAAAAAAAAATTGAAACCGACATTATTGAGAATCTTTTAAATTTTGACATTGCTCAATGGTGCAAACATGATCACGCATACGATAAAGTGGATCATGGTTCAAATGGTACTGAATTGACGTTTCCAAAACATAAACAAACATGGCGATTTTTACGGTAAATTTTGGATCCCACCATGGAGAAGGAGGTTTCCTGCGAAATGACGTTCCCGGTACTCGAGTTTGAGCTGGAAGCGCGCTGGTCTAAGATCCGGTTTAAAATAGATTTAAAGATACCACTAAAGGGGTCAATTGAGAAGTTTATTATTTTTTTAAATTATATGACCTCTGGATGCCTTTTTTGACAAGTTTAGTTGCACTAGAACATGAGAAGAAAGATTGATAATTTCCATCTAATTCCAACTACCTTTATTGCTTATAGGCAGATACGCGTATTTCGTCTACAATGTGCAGACTTCTCCAGTGTCTTGTACTAATACTGGACTGATTAGTACACGACACTGGAAAAGTCTGCACATTGTAGACGAAATACGCGTATTTGTCAAGATAAGCAATAAAGGTAGTTGGAATTAAATGAAATTACTAATCATTCTTCTTATTTTCTAGTTACAGGTATTCCACTAAACAGCTCACACTCTCCATAATTCAACTATAGTTGTTTATTTGAATATGCTGTCAATACTGAGGCAAATTTTTAAAATCTTGCTCCACAGTGCTTGAACAGTTTTCAAATTTGGCCTTTATTAGCCTCCCAAAATTTATAATAGCTGCTGTTCGGGATGTTGCTCAGTACCGTACAAAATGTGTTTAAGGACCTTAAAATTTTATGAAATTTCATCCACTAGTAGAGTTTATTCATATATAAACAGAAAACAATATTCAAAAAATCAGACTTGTAAGCTTTTTCAAAAATTCCAATTGAAATTTTTCAATTTTCCCGGATATCATCTACTATAAAAAATTGTTACTCGAAAACGTACCCGAATGAAAAAATACCATACGAGTACAATACAAAACCATAAAATTATAGTTGATTTTGATGTTTGACAATAAACCATACTGTTTATAATACATTATAATACATAGACAATAAAGTCTATTGTTTTCAATAACTTGAGAGTAAGAAAGCAATAAAACGAATGGTTTTTGTTTGAATTTTTTCGAGAAACAATTAAGCTTGTTATTATTAAGATAATTTTTTTTATAAATCATTTATTTGTACAGACTCAATCGAATCAACTTTACAGAGCCAAGTTTTCATAATATTTATATACATCATTTATCTTAAAACTAAAGTTAGGGGGGATAGAACCGATTACACGCGGCCGTCTCGAGGTTTATCGGAATATCAATTTAACGCATGCGAAGATGGCCGGGAATTTGAAGCATGGTTTACACACATTTATTTTAAATTCTGAATTATCTAAAAACCTATAACTATACAACTTTTGGATTTTTTTTGACTTGAACATTTTTAAGAAGGAGAAAAAAACACAAACACAAATAAAAAAACTAATACTAAACATACAGGTTAAACAAACTACACACTAAGGCTAATGCTAGTTAAAAACACATAAATGAGCTTCATGTACTCCAAATCACGTACAGCTAAAATATCTCGAACTGGCACATTGGGTTGTCTACCTCGAGCCCGAAGGGCATCATAAAGCTCAGATCTGACTCCACGACGCTCAGCAGATGACCAAATAATGTGATCTGCGTCCTGGTAACCTGGTAACAGAGATTGCTGTCGCTCAGCCCAACACGGTATAAATGAGCGTTCAAAGAATAATGATTGGACATGAGGCGAGACATCACACGAATGAAGTATCGACCCACATCCATCTCCCCAAACCAACATTTCTTCGACACCTTTGGGATGATAGAATGTTGCCATCGCCCCAGACTCCTTTACTCCATTTATACTGCCAGCTGACGAGTGACTGTTGACGGAAAATAGTAAAAAATTCATTAATGGCGATTTGTCGATCGTAAATATCGCCTTCCATAGCGCACACCTTTGCAAGCGAGTCCGCTCTCTCATTGCCCAGAATTGAACAATGAGATGGGACCCATACAAAGGTGATGATTAAATAACGCGAAACTAAAGCACTTAGCAGCTCCTGTATTTTCATGAGAAAATACGAGGAGTGCTTTACCGGCCTCACTGAGCGAATAGCCTCTATAGAAGTGAGACTGTCCGTAAAAATGAAGTACTGATCCGGTGTAAGGGAGGCAACAATTTCTAGCGGAAAATTTATTGCCGCTAATTCAGCGACATATACGGAACAAGGAGCTTGAAGTTTACGATTGGCGCTATAAATTTCATAAAATATACCAAAGCCTGCTGACTCCACTATCAAAGATTCGTCAGTGAAGAACGATTTAGTGGAATCAACTTGGCCAAACTTTGCAGAAAATGTAACAGGAGCTATCATAGGACGATTATGCTCTGGAATTCCATGAAGCTCCTGCTTCATGGATAAATCAAAATGAACCGAATTGTCGAAGTCGGAGAAGCAAACACGATTGAGAATATTCGGCGAAGGGCTGACATCCTGTGTTATGTACAAATGGTACAAAGTCATGAAGCGAGTTTGAGGATTCAACTCAAGAAGCTTCTCAACGTTTTCGATTACCTGGGGGTTCATAACTTCTCACCAGGTGAGGAGCATTGTTAAGATACCGTCCATTAGCATTACAACAACAGTCCATTTGTATTCTAAAATTGCCATCCACAATAGACTATGTAGTGGAAAACAATAAGTTGAATTGCTATTTTATCGTTGAAAACAATAGATTCTATGGTATCAACCATTAATTTCAGTGTAGTTTTACAATAGATTCTATTGTATTTTAAATGTGATTTTTATTAAGGTAGCATCGTAGCCCTATTTTTCCCATATTGTAGGGATATTTCTCAAAAATTTGTTAAAAATATGATTCGAAAAAAATTCCACAGAAACGTACAAGTTGTAGAAAAATAGCTAAGAAAATTTGGGAAAAGTTGAAAACATAATGATGGAAAGTTATCATAAACAATATTTTTTCAATAATTAATGATAGTACGATAATTTAAAACAAAAACATCCTCTATTGCCTTATAATTTAAGCTCAATCAACTGCCCTGCAGGAAATATTGCCATACCTGGCTCGTGGAATAGAGCACACACATTATGGCTACTATGTCTTTTTGCTCAATACAGTGTTGCTGGCTAACAAACTGCTTTAAATTGAATTATGGAGAGTGTGAGCTGTTTAGTGGAATACCTGTAACTAGAAAATAAGAAGAATGATTAGTAATTTCCATTTAATTCCAACTACCTTTATTGCTTATCTTGACAGATACGCGTATTTCGTCTACAATGTGCAGACTTCTTCAGTGTCGTGTACTAATCCTCGAGGATCCTCAGTCGAGGATTAGTACACGACACTGAAGAAGTCTGCACATTGTAGACGAAATACGCGTATCTGTCAAGATAAGCAATAAAGGTAGTTGGAATTAAATGGAAATTACTAATCATTCTTCTTATTTTCTAGTTGCTTTAAATTGCCAAAATATTAGCAATATCGCGAAAATTACTTACTCTTTTTTTGTTTCACGTGAGGAAATTCCCAATATTAATAGAAGTTAGCTTTAGAAGGATTTAGGAAAATGCTAGAAGACAAGCAACGAAAAGATTGCTTCCGCCATGTAAACATGGTTTGTGCGTGGTCTGTTTTACCTAAATTGTTCAAATTGTAGGAGGTCAATCAGGGTGCGATTTGCAATCGTTTAAGCGCTGCGGAGCGAAACTTTCGAAATTTGCATCACTCTAATGTATATCTATCATTGAAAAAGTTGATTACCATGCATATTTTCGGCTCTTATTTCCGTTTCATGGAGTACTTCTCGTAAGTCAGTTATGAATCGAGTGAAGCATTTTTCTTAGGGGCTACATGGCTTACATGTCCTTACATCGAATCTCACATCGTGTGAAAGGAGAGGGATAATACCCCCCGTTTCTTCCGTTGAGGTTTTCGACCATTTCCTTGTTATTTATTTCGCCCGCGTTCCTACTCTGATTATTGGCTTTTCTCACGAGGAAGAAGGTCATTCTGAGCATCAAGAAGCGCACCTCTTGTTTCTGTTCGGTTACCACCAACTCTTGCTGCTACGCAGTAGAGACAAGGGTTGACATTATTTGTAGGGCAAACGTTCCTAAATCCTCCTGGGAATTAAATAGTTTAGTCGTCTAGTTGTTTTTTTGGGGTTCTTTTTTTTTTTTATTTTTTTTTTTGCAAGGAAAAGGGTGGGCTTGTTAAAGTGGGGGGGGTGTGGGTGTTGGTGGGGGGGGGGGAAGAAAAAGGGGGCGCCGCCCTTTTTGGGTGGTGTTTTTTTTTTGTTTTGTTTTTTTTTAACGGGTGTCCACTAAAAAATGAGAATGATTTCAATACTTTTCCATCAGAACAAAAACGGCCGCATAGAAATGTCACTTTAGATGAATGAATCGTTGCACTCTCCAGAAAATTTTCATACACTCTTATTTCACTCTAACATGTTCAATCGTGTTCAGCATGCCGTCGAAACAGGAAGAACTGCGCGCGCGCGTTGTACAATTCTTTCAAGCGAACGAAGATCGTGGAAAAAAATACACGGTGGACCATTTTTGTCGTGAAAAAGTTCCGGTATCCACCGTATACCGTATCCTGGCATGCATGAGAGTAACCCGGAAGAAAGGTTGCGGCCGTCCAGCGAAAATAATGAATGAGAAAACGCTCCGCTCGCTGCGCAGCATGTTCAACAACAAGGATTCGGTAAGTCAACGGGAAGCAGCCCGAAAGTTCCATTGTTCGAAGTCACTCATCTGCAAGACGCTAAAGAAAGAAGGAATAGTGTGTAGAAAGAAAACCAGATCCCCAGAGTACACAGATGAGCAGATTCAAACCGTGAAATCCCAATGCCGCTGGATGACTCGGAATTACGGCGGAAAATCTTTCGTTCTGGATGACGAAAGCTACTTTCCTCTTTCGAAGTCTCAGATACCGGGAAACGACCGATTCTACACTAAGGACAAATCTACTACTCCTCCAAAAGTAATGTATAAGTTCAAGCACAAATTTGAATCGAAGGTTATGTTATACATCGTAATATCCGATAAGGGTATTTCGAAGCCGTGGTTCAAACCAAGCGGTTTGGCCATCAACCAGGAGGTGTACCAAAGAGAGTGTTTGCAGAAAATACTCATCCCATTTCTTAAACAACATCACTCGGATGGCAAATACGTGTTTTGGCCGGACAAGGCATCATCGCACTACGCAAAAAAAACGCTAACGTTTTTGGAGAGCCAAAATATACCATATGTCCCAAAAGACCGGAATCCGACAAATTTGCCACAGTGCCGTCCTATCGAGGATTTCTTCGGTCTTTTGAGCTCCATGGTATACAAGGATAATTGGAAGGCCAAGAACACCAAGCAACTTACCAACAGGATCAAAAGCTGCATCCGAAAAATCGATGTGGCTGCCGTCCAACGGTCATGTTCCAGCATAACGACTAAGCTGCGCCGCACGGCGGACCACGGACCATATGACAATATTCACTAAACTTAGTTTGAAGATTTAAGTTGACCCTTTTAATAAAATAAATCAGTTTGAACAAAACTTCACTGGTATTTTTTTCCTGACCCATTCTTTTCGTTCTCATTATTTAGTGGACACCCGTTATACTCACTGGCCTGGAAGTTATATCAAGAATTACGGAATCATAACTGTTGTTTTTTAAGTAAGAAAAAAAAAAAACAAAACGATTTTCAGTTGCTTCGACAATTATAATCGGGTGTGTTGGGAATATATTATTATTTTTTTTTCTTGTTGTTTGGTGGGGGGGTTTTTTTTCCGTGGAGGAAAGTATTTTTTTTTTTTATTTTTTTTTGTTTTTAAAAAAATATTTTCGTGTTGTTTATCCATTTTTTTATATTGTGCTGGAGGTATTTTTTTTTGTTTGGGTTTTGGGGTGCTGTGGTGTTGGTGAGACTTCTGTCTTCTATTTTTTTTTAATTTCTCAATCGTATTTTATTTCAATCCTGTATGGTAAATTAACAATAACATTTTTTTTTAATCCTGAACTGAGCCATAGCCACCAACCCATCTCGATGTAGAAACATTACAATGTGAAGTGCAGTTTACACGTAGCAATGTATTGATGCGGAAATGGAATGATACACAGCAATATTGATGGGGTAACGAAGAGTGCTTATAAAAAGAGTGCTGTAATAATCATCATTCCCCACGAGAAGCTGACATGGCAAAGCTGCTGTAACATGGCGACAAATATTCTCCACATCGGTTGATACGTGTAATGCTCGCTTAAAACCAACGAACGGATCCAATATCTAGACCGATTCGCCCGGACGATGACATTCCTATAATTTATTTATTGCCATCATGGTGCAAGTCCTTGAAAACCGGTTCCTAACTGGAATGTCAGTTTCCCGGACAAGTTCCTCGTTGCGGTGGGAAGGGATTGAGTTTGGTGCACGTCAATATTCATTTCTGTCAGACGAATTGTTCCCTTCTCAGATTTATTCTGTTGAACTATTATGATGGGTATAATCTTTTTTTCCAACTCTTCTGAAAAAAGTGGGTGGTAGCTTCCCATTCAGTGTACGGAATGTAACTCCACAGTTATTTATTAAGACCGTTCTATTCAAACCAATGCATAAATTCGTTTAGCTTGAGGCTAAATTCACATGAAAGTCAAGAAAATATTACCTAAATGACATCATCGACCCAATTTTTAAATTGATCCCGCTGCCTGCTGCTTGATAATGCCGACGTTCTACCAACTATCAAAGACCCATGTGATTATGTGCTCGATCCGTTTTCACAGAACTTGTCCTGGTGTTGACTGAGGATTAACCGGATAAGAACATTATCGAGTTTAAAGGCTTGTTCGCCACAAAATCTGGACAACCCCTAAATACACACCTCATGAAACATCTCATCAACGAGTGAAATATTTCGTAGAGTGGTGTGCCTGTTCTTTTTGAAATCACCAATTTTGTTAAAATTACAAGTGCTTAGTCAAAAATGGCGTCGAAAGAAGAGCAGTCTCGAAAATCAACTGTGTGCTGTCGCAATGAGAATCCGGATCCCTAGATCAGGAAGCTTGCTTAAAAACTTGAGTTTCTTCCAAGAACGGTTCACAGCGTTTAAAAATCTTTCAATTCTCGTCTGTCAACACCTAGGAATGCGAGGAGTTTAATAAAAATGGATTTGAGGAATCATTAGAAGGATGCAAAGGTGAAACAAATATTACGGAGGAGGCCAGATCTCTCGGTATGTACTGTTGCTTGTCAACTTTGAAGCATCGACAAGGAATGAAGTCATTTAAGGTGAAAACTGTGCCGAACCCCGCAACAATAAGCAGAATGTGACGGCCAACGGTAATGAACAATGAAACTTATGTCCTAGAAGACTTTACACAGCTTCTTTTTATGCAGACGCGCGAAAGAACGACGATGCAGAGCATTCCAAAACAAAAAAAGGCCATGATGCAAGTTCGCTATTCTGGCCTGATTTAGCATCCTGTCATTATGCCAATGATGTTTTGGAATGGTATGAAGCGAATGGAGGCCATGTTGTGCCGAAGGAGGTGAATCCACTTAACTGCCCGGAGTTACGTCAAATCGAGCGATATTCGGTTCTCGTGAGGAAAATCTTGGACAAAAGTGGCTAAATCCACTGCTGAAGTCTGCACTGACCCTCATGACTGAAGTAAACTCGAAAGTTTGTCGTTTTTGCAGCCCAATTGAGAAATGTTAATTTAATTTTGAATGATCAACTTTGCATAAATAAATGATTGAAGAATAAATCTTGGATTAAACTGACAACTTTTTTTTTTAATTCCAAAATTTATGAGTCCAAATTTTGTCGTGAACAAGCGTTGATAAAGTAGTCGTAAAGCCGAGGAATTAAAATGATTTAATAACAGGGCAACTGGTGCTGACATGCGTGTCATATGTTTCATATGATTTATACCGGGTGCAACATCTGACTGACACTAGCATCTGGTTGTGCAAATTTTCTCTATCAGAATGTTTAATTAATTTGTCCGTTGTTGATATTTTTCAAAATGAGTCCCGCTGGCCGTTCCTTACCTTTCACGGATCATCATAGTGCGGCAGGTGTCTGGGTACTGGAAGTACAAATTATAGCCTCTGGGTAATGCGATATGTTGAAAGTGATATAGACTGTAACGTTGTCGTCATTATCCACTGATGTGAAGAGAGCGAGCTTGTGTAGCTCATATCACAATAAAAGAATATTTATTGCAAGTAAAATTAAGATCAGATACAAAGCTATGTGTCTAGTGGAAAAATAATTAATTTTGCAGACACCAATATGAGTTCATTGCGCTGGTCTTGAAGTTTGATCGGGTCTCAGATTCAGTTTCGATAAGCATCCGCACGTTGAAACTTGATTGTCTTGATATGTTTAAAATATCATTCATATTTTTTTATAGTAACGATTCTATGCATCACAATTTTCGGCTGTTCAAGGGAGGGATCAGAATACAGAATACTTGTTTATTAGCCTACTAATACGATTCCAGAAGCAATTCGAGTGGAAAAAGTTAGTTTGTATTCTACCCCGAATCCCATGTAATTCTTGATCGTCACCAAACTGCGAAAATATAGTCAAATGAACTAATCTATTCCCAAATATTTTCTTGAGACCATCGACATAGCGACATCAAGATATTGAAAATATAAAGACATGGAAACTGGATGTATGCGAATCAAAGATACTGCACAAAACATCGCGAAGCCATAGACAGAATAGATAGATAGATCGCAACCGACTCCCTACTAAAATTAACTTCAAAGCCTAACATGATTTCTTTCAGAATTCAATTAGAATCATTATCAAGACTTGCTTAGAATACTAAGATTGGATTCATAAGCAAGCTTTACTATGAATCTCCAGCAGAATACGATCACAATCCTTAAAAAGATTTTGCTCAAAATCCTTAGCAGAATTAGAATGAAATCCGTTCAGCATTGTAAGTATGATTGACTCAGATTCCTGATCAGATTGCTCAATATTCGCTGATTTGTTGGGCATCGTAACTTCGAGCGATTCTTGTTCAGAATTCCAACTGATCTCTGATGAAGGTATTTCTGACTGATCCTAGTGAATTTCGATAAGAACTTTCCTCACGAATTTAACTTGAAACTATAATAAAACAAGAAAAGAAACGGAATACTCGAACTACTCTTTTACAGTAGACTGGTCCACATTTGTATAAAAATGGGGCTCGAAAACAAATTTTTCAAACGTGTTAGTCAAAAGACTGCATAATTTGGAACAAAATTTGTCTATGCTTTAGGGCTATAAAGTGCACCAGGTGCACATGTAGACAAATTGTCATTCGTCAACTGCGTTGTTCTGCTTGACACTGCGCGCCAAACAGTGGTGTTGATCAAGTTTGAGGTATGTACGGGGCGAGGAGAAATACGGGGCGATAGCAACAGGCTGGATGGATGCCATGAGAGTGTCGTTGTATGAATGGCCAAAAACTTATTGGGCGGTTTGATAGATAATATCACTTATACGTATCCACGAGGTTATAAAAAAAAAATCTCCTTTCAACAACATCCTTGAACAATTGGTCGAATAAACGAGCTATCTAAAATGATGATGGCCCAATGGGTGGGGAGAAGAGCCCTTCCTCTATTCACAAACTGTTAGCAATAAGGAGTTGGCATTCTCACTTTCTCTATCCAGTCTGCATTAATCGGGCGCCCTGATGGTCTCTCCTATTTCCTAGTATTGGCATGAAAAGTTCATATAATTATGTATATATTTATATAAATGAAAAATACTACAAGCATACGTATCTATTATATATGATCTTCAGGCGGATAATCCTGAAATGATAGGAATGTTGTATACCGCTTGCTGAATAGTCCTGTTATAGCCTGTAAAACCTAGGAAGGCATTTCTATATGCGAGGATGAACTTTTATTGTGCTGGATTCAAATTTACGATTTGAAATCAATCATTTTTAAGTTTAGATATTTAGAGCTTTCCACAGGCAAATAGGCATACACCTTGAATATTTCATAGAGTAACCTCTTTGTGTGAACACTATTGCCATCTGTTGAGTACAATGTGACGGCTGTTAAACTGAATAGATTTCGTAAATGCGTAAGCGTCAAACGCCAGGTTTTCAACAACGGAACGCACGACAAGAAGCACGATGGATGCCCCTAAGCCACCCGTCACAGCCGAGCACCGTCGGTTTACTAGCTTTGCTGATTGTTCCGGCCAACCTAGTCCTTCCGTTCCTGTGTTCGGTATTGGTGAGGGGGTCATCCACCCTGCTTGCTCAGGCATGTACCATGTTATTATTGAAAATCCAAATCCTGAATTCCGCCCCGTTTGCAGCGATGGTCTTCAAAGTCAATCCATACCTGATGCCCTCGCGAATTTGCCGCTAGATACACAACTGGGCAGTAATGATAATGACACTGTCAGACGCTCCGGACACCAGGACGCGCCGTAGGAAGCCCTTTGGAAGCCCTCGAGCCCTTCGACCCAGCCCTGCCACATGATGCCGTCTTTCTACATTGTCGTCCTAGTCCTGTGGTCAAATGCGGTGAGAGGGTCTTCCAGCAACCTCTACCCGGCGAGTATTCCTTTATTTCTACGAACGTCCAGAGTCTGATCGAAACCACTCATTCTAGCCACAACCATCAGCCTCGGTCTGCGGCTGATCAATCGGGCGCTCATCCATCTGGGATAACGAGACAAACCGTTACGCCGGGAACTGTAATTCCTATGACTCCCCCCGAGGACCAAGACAAGCTGCAGCTGCTATTTCGAGTGTCCTGGTGTACTACCAAAATGTTGTTGGGATCAACAGTTCTCTCGCCTAGTATCAGTTGGCCCTTAGTGATGGTTGCTATGACCTTTACGCTCTCACCGAAACCTGGCTTAACGGGAATACTACGGCGAATCGACTCTTTGACAATTTCTACACCGTTTATCGACAAGATCGGTCACCTTCTAACAGCAACAAGAGTATCGGTGGCGGTGTTCTGCTAGCTGTTTATTCTAGATTCAAATCCTGTTCGGTCAATCCCCCCAATAGCACATCGACGGAGCAAATATGGGTTGCAATGGCTACCGGCGATGCTTCGCTCTACGTTTGCGTGATTTACTTTCCTCCCGACCGAGTACTGCTGGTGTACTGCTGTATGCCATTGATCAGTTTGTTCCACTGAGGATGAAACGTGAATCACTAAACCAGCTTGGTCGAATTCCGCTATTAAGCGCCTGAGCTTGCATTTGAATGCTGAGTACAAGCAACTAAACGATTATCTCTATAACGCTTATCAAGACCGTCTACAAAAAAAGCCTTAAGTCCAACCCCAAAAGCTTTTGGCGTCACGTCAATGATCAGCGGAAGGAAGTCGGTTTGCCCTCCACAATGACGGATGGTTTGCTTGAAGCTGATTGCATCGCCGGTATTGCCGATATTTTCCGTTCCCAATTCAGCAACGTTTTCTCCGACGAGCTGCTCGACCCGCAGGACATCGCCACCAGGGATGTGCCCCGTCTTCCTGCCTCCGAAATGCATTATGCCATCACCAATGACATGGTTATTGCACCTGGCAAGGAATTGAAGTCCTCAACGGGATGTGGTCCGGACGGCATTCCATTGCTTGTACTAAAACAGTGCGTGGATTTTCTTGCGTCTCCGTTAGTAAAGGTATTCAATCTTTTTTTGTCCAATGGTATATTTCCAACCTGTTGGAAACAGTCATATGTTTTCCCAGTGTTTAAGAAAGGTTGCAAGAGAATGGTCTCAAATTACCGGGGCATAGCTGCATTAAATGCAGTATTCAAGCTGTTTGAGTTGATAATTCTTCGGAAGCTAATGCAGAGCTACGCGCACTATATTTCGCCGGATCAGCATGGATTTATTCCCAAACGTTCAACATTCACTAATTTGACGTGCGACACCTCTTTCTTGGTCAAGCAACTTGAAAACGGTAATCAAGTAGATGCTATTTACACGGATCTCTCTGCTGCGTTCGATAAAATGAACCACCAGATAGCAATAGCCAAGTTTGATAAGTTAGGCATGAGCAACAACTTGCTTATCTGGCTGCGATCCTACCTAACCAATCGTAGTATGTCTGTCAGAATGGGTGATCACGTTTCGTCACCATTTAAAGTTTTGTCCGGCGTGTCTCATGGCAGCCACCTTGGGCCGTTTTTGTTCCTGCTTTACATGAACGATGTCAATCTCATCCTCAAATGCCTAAAACTCCCATACACCGATGATTTGAAGCTGTTCTTCGCGATAAAACATCCACTAGACGCCGTTTTTCTGCTACAACAGCTGGGGGCGTTCGCTGAATGGTGTCGCATCAATCGGATGACATTGAATGTGTCCAAGTGCTCGGTGATTTCATTTGGCCGTAAACGTGAGTTCTACCAATTCGGTTATGCTTTGGCAGGATTTGAGATGCAGCGCGAAACGACGGTTAAGGACTTGGGGATTTTCATCGATTCCAAAGTGACCTTCAAAGACCACCTAGCATACGTCGTGTCTAAGGCATCATAGCAGTTAGGCTTCCTGTTCTGTTTTGCCAAAAAAAATTAAGGATGTTTTATGCTTGAAATCGCTTTACTGTGCAATCGTCCGCCCTATTCTGGAATATTGTTCTGTTGTCTGGTCTCCCTAGAATAAAATCGATTGTGTTGAGGCCATCCGGCGGAAATTCATTCGATTTGCCCTACGTCATCTCACGTGGAGAGACCCGTTCAATCTACCCAGCTATAGCAGTCGGTGCCAGATCATCAACCTTCATCCACTTGATGGAAGGCGTAACGTGGCAAAAGCCTGTTTTATTGGCGATCTCCTGCAAGGGAACATTGATTGTTCTAGACTGTTCAGCATGTTGGATATCAACATACGCCGCCGTAATCTACGCGCACATTCGTTCCTGAGCCTTCCCGCGGCAAGAACAAACTATGGTCTCCATGAGCCAATGCCAATGTACATAGAGAAACACATAAGTGTAGTTTTAGGCGTGTTTTTTGTCAGTTTGTTTAATTTTGTAGTTTTGTGATTTTAGTTTTAAAATGCCGGTCACTGAGGCAAATATTTTACCTGTTGACTGTAATAAACAATAATAAAGAAAAAGAACATGCGCTTCACAAGTGCCATTACTACCAACTGTCGACCCTTTAGATAAAGTGAGTGTTCGATGAATAGCTAAAGAGAGTTCTATCAATTTTTCTGTGGTTTTGCGATAAAGCACGTTTTTGTTAGTCTCCAGCAATAGCAGCAATTCACCGAAATCTTGTTTTGATATTTTCTGAAAAAGTTAGTTAAATCTATTAAAATTATCCAAAACAAACATCAACGCATTTTAAACAAGCGCTGCCACGACCACTTGTTGCTAATTGATGCTGAATTTTTTTTTGACACGAATTGATGGGCATAAAATGAAATTACGGGAATACTAAAAGTGATAGCTGCTTGCCCAACAAACATCAATGCTGAATAACTGTTTGTTCAAACAAATTTGGAGAAGTTGTTCAGCTTTTTCCTCTAGAAAGCTGTTTGAACAAGCGGTCCAAATTTGTTTGAACAAGCGGTTATTCGACACTGATGTTTGTTGAGTGGTGTCAAAGAACGAATCATTGAACTTGTTGAGAGGTTTAATTTGTTGCAGAATAATGATTAAGTATATCAGACATTTATTGAAATGAATTATCGAGAATATTTGAAAAAAACTTGACCTTCACACATTTTTAGATTTCAAATGTTGTTCAATTTGTGAATGTTGTTGTAAATTTACTCAGCTTTCGAATGAAGGATAAAAAATGCGCTAATGAAGGAGTTTAGTCTTTATAATAGTTTTCCAGAAGGAACTATCCTACCAAATATAACGCAATTCTGAGAGATCGTATAAATTTTGTTTATGGAATCCAAGTATAATTCCTTATAGTACTCAAGCAGCTATAGGCAATCAGAAAGTCTGTAAGCAGTTCACAAAACAGAGTTGTGATCTATTACGTAAAAAGAAAGTTGATCTGGTTTGGACTGGATTGGATTTTCTTATTATTGAGGTTTTCAGCCTCGACTGTTTCAGCACATAATCGAAAGTAAATCTTGCGTCTATATTTGGAGGGCAGTGTATAGAAAACAGTTCTAGTGAAAAGTCAGATCTCACTGTTATTACTTAATTTGGAGAACTTCTACAATGCAAACTAATGAAATCAGAGTTCCTCACATAGTTGACTATATACTGTATGATGTAGAGAAATGTATGATTATCTAATGCATCAAACTAGATAATCATACTTTTTTTCTATTTTCTGATTTGTCGAAACAATGAAGTGATGAATCGGAAAACCACACAAAGAACATCTATTGCACTGCTCTGAATCTTTTGAATAAATTCAATTCAATTCTATCTTATGTCATCATCAAAAAGGTCATCATTTCTCTCGAACTTTCTGACTCTCAGTTCTTTTCTCTATATGAATTGATCATAAGGCAGATTAAATCAATTTTTATTCGTTCTTCTCAATTAAACCTTTCAACACGTGCTTGTATATCAACATGAAGTCCATGATCACAATAGAAAACATTTTCGATTATTATCATTTCCAATGTCGTCCCCGCCCAAGGAATGCGTAATCAATTTATCGTATCAAAAAACCAAGTCACTGCGGCGAACAACACAAGTCGTCCTCGTCGGTTCGATGAGGTAGCTTGTCAGTGTCGAATCTTATCTTATACGACTGCCGATTGACAGTCCGGACAACATCATCAATGATTAACACAAATTTGTTATCGTGATGCTATGTCAGTCATTACACTGCTGCGGGATAAGATGACGAGGGAGTCAGAATTTCTCTGCTGTTTGATTTACAGTATAGTTTCCGTTGCGAATCAAATTTGTGCCGAAAATTTACCTAGCAGTAATTCTCATACATTGTGTTTCAGAAAAGCGCCAAGTTAACTGCAAACGTAATCAGTTTTCCCTAAACTCAAGAGTTGATGACTCCGCGAAATCCATCATGAGCACCGCCCTTGGCATTTCCGCCCGACATCTGCTCGCTGGCTCGAAAGTTATACGAACATACCTACATACCAGCTTATACCTACGCGGGTGCATGCAAATATGCTCTGGGTGCTGAAAATGAACCTCTCCCATCCATTGTTTACCGAGCCCTTTTGTTCTGGTGTAGGGTTGTCATATAGCCACGCAGCGAAAGTTTTGGCTGACCATTTTCGTTGCATAGTTAATCGTCTGTGACCGACCAGTCGGTTGATAGGGCGGATAGTTTTTCATTAGGTATGACTAACATAATCGGTTGGGTTGACGTGTCGACCGCTCTTGCCGATAGTAAGCTAGCCATGGCTTTTGTATTGAATGTGAATGCCACCATAGATAGTGCCATACATAGCTTTGATGTTCGTTGCAGACCGATAGAATGGATGTTCTATTTATGGATTAACGTCATCAGCACGCATCACATTCTTTAGATGTTCTCGGGGTATGAGCATCCCCACTTATAAAGAAGAGAGATGAGACAAAATAAAGAGGAAGCTGCTGTTAATCGTTTTAATTAGGCACGACAAACTAAAGCATCGTTGGTCTCATGTAGCAGATTTCCCAAAACGTTTCTTTGTTCTCCGAGCTAGCCTTAACCTATTTATACAGTTATTCCCACATGAAAGCCATATATTAAAGGGCGATACGGTCAAAATTTGGTCAATATCAACTTGACGTATTTCTTTCAATTTTGCATTTAAAAAACCTGAACACCCCTCATTTTGAAGGTGTGTGTGTGTAGAATGTTGCTCCTATTTTGATTTTGGAATTCACTCTTCAGTTGTCAAAATGCCGTCCAAGCAAGAAGAGCAGCGTATCAAAATTTTGCTCGCGCATCGCGAAAATCCGAGCTACTCGCACGCAAAGTTGGCAAAATCGCTAAAAGTTGCCAAATCAACCGTTACAAATGTAATTAAAGTGTTTGGGGAACGTTTGTCGACAGCCAGGAAGTCTGGATCGGGGGGAAATCGAAAACCGGAAGCCGCTGAGACGACAAAGAGAGTTGCCGGTAGTTTCAAGCGAAACCCTAACCTATCTCTCCGAGATGCCGCAAATAAGCTGGGTGTATCGTCTACAACCGTGCATCGAGCCAAAAAACGAGCCGGACTATCGACTTACAAGAAGGTAGTGACTCCAAATCGCGATGATAAACAAAATACGACGGCCAAAGCGCGATCTCGGAGGCTGTACACGACGATGCTGACGAAGTTGACTGCGTGGTAATGGACGACGAAACCTACGTCAAAGCCGACTACAAGCAGCTTCCGGGACAGGAGTTTTATACGGCAAAAGGAAGGGGAAAGGTAGCAGATATTTTCAAGCACACGAAACTGTCAAAGTTCGCAAAGAAATATCTGGTTTGGCAAGCCATCTGTACCTGTGGCTTGAAAAGCAGCATTTTCATAGCTTCCGGGACTGTCAACCAAGAAATTTACGTGAAAGAGTGTTTGAATAAACGTCTGCTGCCTTTCCTGAAGAAACACGGTTGTTCCGTACTGTTTTGGCCGGATTTGGCATCTTGCCATTACGGTAAAAAGGCCATGGAGTGGTACGCCGCCAACAACGTGCAGGTGGTTCCCAAGGACAAGAACCCTCCCAACACGCCAGAGCTCCGCCCAATTGAGAAATACTGGGCTATTGTCAAGCGGAACCTAAAGAAGACCAAAAAAACTGCTAAGGACGAGCAGCAGTTCAAGGCAAACTGGCTTTCTGCGGCGAAGAAGGTGGACAAGGTGGCTGTACAAAATCTGATGGCAGGGGTCAAGCGTAAGGCCCGGCAATTCGGATTTGGAAAAGCGGAAGCCTAACTGAATATTTTTCCTGAATTGTATACTAATTGAACTTGAAAAAGAAATTTAATTTGATTTTTTAAATAAACGATTTCACCGATTTACATGCGTTTTCCCTTGACCAAATTTTGACCGTATCACCCTTTAGAAACTTGTGTGCTCAAGGTTTCCCGTCGGAATGTTATGCTCTCCATTTCGTGACAGGTCCCCCCAATAACATTGTGGAAACGACACAGATGGTAACATTCTACTGCAAAGGAAAAAATCTATGCACAGGCTCTATATAAGGGACACCGGCCCTATATACAAAAAAAAAAAATCGAAAACTTTTGCGTCGTCGTCATAATAAAAACTCCCCTTTTTTTCCCGCTTCTGTCATAGCACCTAGGACTGAGTTACCCTGAAATTGAAATTCAACCACCTCCACTTGATCCCACTTCTGGTACCGTCGAGCACCAACTATATTCATTCACTCCGGCATGCAGAAAGGAGATGGCTAATTTCGTCGTTTGTAGCACACTTTGAAATGAAACCGGAAAGGGCCTAGATCTAGATTCATTCACGTCTGTTTGACTTTTTTCGTGACTTAGTTGTATCGAACGTGAACCATGATTTCAATATGTAAGATTAGAATGTCTCCACCTCCCAAAGAGGATTTTTAAGTTCTGGCTTATTTCAAGCTTTGAAAACATTAAAGTGGGTTTAGAGGTACATAACACTTTGCCGTTTGGCAAGCATTGTATTGAATAAAAATAAAACTCCGCTCCCTTTGTAAATACACAGCATGTCTCAAATCTTCAAACCCCACATCACTCCTAGAGCTAGGCATAATATATGCACCGGCTCAATATTGATTTCAAGGAATTTGAGTCAATGCTTATGCATTTCGTGAAAAGGCATTGCTGCAAAATTGTGATCTTGGTTATTTGCACAGCTCTTGACAGCACTCACCCACAATAGGTGTACCATTCTTTGGTCCGTTTACATTTCAAGGTTCGTTTCGTTGATAATGCTGAAGTATCGCATATACACTCAATAATGTTTTGTGAACTGAACTTTCTCACGCAAACTGATGTGTCCGTGTTTTGGTGCATAACGATTTTTTTTAATTTATTCGTATCATGAGTAAATTTTATAAGCCAAAGACAAGTTTAGAAAACGGTACAATGTTCTGATCAGATAGCAGGAAAGGGAAATCACATTACCCAGGGTCTTTACTAGCATTATCTGTGTTACTGCACACTACCAAAATGTCATGTAAATTTCTGTCCCCTGAGACCGACACATGCAAGCGTCCTTTGGCACATAAGAATGAGTTGAAAGAGATGAGAACATAAATTCAATCGAACACATCTTTTGTCGAATTGCGTATTTGTCAGTTTCAGGAGACATAATTTTACACGAAATCTTCCTTTACGTTCCCTGACTTTTTACAATAATGAATTACGTCTCGTGTAAAATTCATAATTTCTAAGTGTGTGTCAAAGAATATGGCAAGTGGAGACACGTATGTTCTATGTTAAGACGGATCTGTCCAGGAATATTTTCTAACATAAATGTTAGAATTTTCAACTGACATTTTTAATAATAAACATGACGAACGCACAAACTGCCAATTTATTATGCCTGTTTCCAGAGAAGTCATCGTTACTCTACGCGCTGGAAATTCAAGGATAGTGTACTGCAATTATTTTCATTTGGTAAAATTGTCTCAAAAAATCTGTCTGACTAAACCCTGCATCGATAACATGTCAGGTGGTTTGTCATATGTCGAGACGCTGGGTTAAGATGAAACAGTTCAGAGTTCAAAAATGGCCACATACTTGAACTCACAAATCGTGTTTTCAAAGCCACAAGCTCAGCACTTCAAGCTAATGCTTGTTCCTAGCTTAACTGTTCCAATTATTTTTCAAAACACGTTCAACCTTGTTGAAATAATCAAATCTTGTAGTCGTAGTAAAAAAAATCACTTGAGATTTGATTCAAAAACTGAAATGGCCAAGTTTTACCGAACTGTTCAGATTTCGGTGAAAATTAACGAATATATTAAAAATTTCTTAGTGTGCATTATTATTTAGCCGTTTCTTTTCAATTATTGTAGTGTCTTTAATTTTTGCTTTGTAATGAGCATTAATCAAGTCGCACAAAAACGTAGGTGGTACAAGCCATAGATAGCTGTTCGAGTGCTGTAGACATCGATCGATAGAAGCAGTATTTTGGGACTAATCTCTGATTCTATCAATGGATGCGATTCTTTCTTCAACAATCGAGAACTCTCCTGACTGGTTAACTAATTGGTTGAAACTGTGTGGGAATAGGAAGAATTGTTAGTTAGAGATGGCTTCGACCCCTCATAAGTGCCACGGGAAGGTTGAAATATGTTAGTAAGGACTGTATCGAAAATAAGTTATCCACATATTTTTGTTTTAAATCATATAAAAAAAATATGTTTAATTCAACCAAATGGATGATTCGTCATTGTACGGCATTGAACTCTAACATTGTGAAGACCTGGTGAAATTAATATTATTTTTTCACAAATTTGCAAATTTTTGATCGAACACTTTTCATTAAGATCCGGACAAGTGTTTCATCACGTTTTTTGGACGCCTTAGCCCAAATTTTTTTCAACTCCTGCTTATTCTCAGCTGCTTCACCAGTCTTTTTGAAGAATGGTTTGTTTGGCGATTTTCGGCTGATTGTAGGTCTTCAGGTTGTTCCGTTTCTTGATACGTTGAATCATTCCGACGCTGGTCCGGCTTTATTGGCCAAATCACGTATCGACATTGATTTGTTCTTCCGAATTAGAACTACCACTTTCTGATCCAGTTTAGGGTGGGAAGATCCTGGTTTTCTGCCTCTTCCTGGCAGTTCATCCAAAGAACAGTGTTCTCCAAACTTGGTTATGATGGATTTTACTCTCGCGTGATGAATTCCAAAGCGCTTCGCCAATTGTCACATAGTTACACTCTTTTCACGTAGCCATGTGTCCAAAAGCTTAATTTTCACGTCTTTTTCAATTCGTGACATTTTGAAAACCAAGAATTTAAACCATGCAAACAAATAAACAAACGAAAGACGACAGTCAAACGCACAGTATGCTATGATGAACACATTAAAACCATCACAAATACACGCGTACAACGCAAATGTACGTGGATAGCTTATTTTCGATACATTCCTTAAAAAGCAGTGGACGGGACTAGGATAGAACCCACGGAGTTCCGTTGGCCGAGTCTAGTGATGTGATGTGATGTGATGAGAACCCACCCACCATCAGTGCAAGGATTACCTATGTCTGCAGGACTATCCTAGGAGGTTGCCTCGAGAGAATAACCTACGTGATGGCTTATTGTGGCAGGGCCAGTCGATCTCAATGAGGACCTTCGGAAGACCACGGCCAGAACCGCATGTCTCCACATGACAAGGGACTGGCACCTCCACGAACCCTTGTCCAGTCAACAAATCCTTCGACTGCTTTAGGCTACCCCCCGATCCCAGTTATATAGTTGTTATAGAATCAGTGGAAATTTTTAGCATAAAGGATGATTTATAAAAAATGTTAAGATACAGAATGTTAGAAATCTTACGGCTATATTGAAGCTTATAAAGGGCGAACACGAAATTATTGCGACACATTCAACAGAGCATAACTTTTTTACCATTGGGTAAAAATCAACCAAATTTTGCAAACTTTCTCATTGATGTGTATTGTTTACATGCTGTCAAACTCGAAGTCGTGTTTTTCGATTCAACGAAAATGGAGGTGAACCAACGCGAGTCGAGAGAACAAATTCTTTCCAAACACCTGGAATTTCCTGACCTGTCGCACCGGCAGTTGGGAAAAATGTTGAACATTCACCATTCAACCGTCTCCAGAGTGTTGAAGCGGTTCCAAGAGCGGTTGACGTTGGACCACGGCAAAGGAGCTGGAAGAAAACCGGGACCGGAGAACAAAAAGACGGAGGGAAAGGTGAAGCGGATGATTAAAGCAAATCACAACGTCTCAAGCCGTGATTTGGCTAAAAAGATCGGCATGTCGCAGAGCTACGTGCAGAATGCAAAGAAGAGAGCTGGACTACATACATACAAGGTACAGAACTTCCCAAACCGCGATGAGCGGCAACAATTGACGGCTAAAACTCGGGCACGGAAGCTCTACGAGAAGATGCTGACAAAATATGGCTGCTGTGTGATGGACGACGAAACGTATATAAAAGCCGATTTTAAGCAAATTCCGGGGTTGGAGTTTTTCACCGGCAAGAGCAAGTTCTATGTGGATGACAAATTTAAGAAGATGAAAATGTCGAAGTTCGCCTCCAAATATCTCATTTGGCAGGCCATCTGCTCTTGCGGACTGAGGAGTGAGCCTTTCGTGACAAAGGGCACAGTAAATGGCGAGATCTACAAATCTGAGTGCCTCGAGAAGCGCCTTTTGCCGTTCTTGCAGCAGCACGACGAAGCTCCGCTATTTTGGCCAGATTTGGCATCATGCCACTATTCTAAAAGTGTCCTGGAGTGGTATGAGGCCAATTCTGTCCATTTTGTTCCAAAGGACATGAATCCGCCAAACTGTCCGGAGCTGCGCCCGGTGGAGCAGTACTGGGCAATGATGAAGCGGGAACTTCGGAAGAGTAAGAAGACAGTCAAAGACGAGAAGGACATGTTAAGAAAATGGAAAAAAAAACAGAGAAACGGGTGCCGGGTGTCAATGTAAAGATTTGGGGGGGGGCCATCAAGGGAAAATTCTTTTATTTTTCCCCCCACGGCTCCTTTATTTTTTTTTTTTTTTTTTTTTGTAAATAATTTATATATAAAACTAAAATTTTATTTTGGTTTTATTCTTTAAAATAAAAAAAAAATTGCATTTTATTTTTGGTGTTAATTTTTGTTTGTTCTTCGTCTTTTTTTTTTATAGGGGGGGGGTTTTTGTTTTTCCCTTCCCTCTTGTATTGGATAGCGTTGGAAAAGATTGTGTGCTTGCTACGAAATGCTACCTTACAATGCCCTCCGCTCAATTTTAAACTACTTCTATTCAATTTTCACAGCCTGCCGTGCTCTAACGGAACTATCAATACTTTCTCTTCACATCTTTGTTCTAGCAAAAATTACTGTCCACTCCTGGAGCCTCATGGTGATGAGAAATTATTTCCTTCCTAAACAACATCATCATAGATCGTTAATCCGCGTATGGATGAATACAAAAATAACAATCATGACGTGGGAAAAGTTGATAGTAAACCAAAAACTTGAAAAATGTGGCAACTCGTTTATTGAAATCGAGTTATCGCCCTAATGTGGATGACCCATAAAAACGCCCAATAATACTCTACATCCTACATCCGAGGTAAGGTTTGCGTACTATCCTTAGCATTATACTTAAATAATACTGATCACGATGTGAACTGTAGAAAAAAAAGTACTGAGCAGAATTGACTCAAAATCGGTAATAATCACGAGCAAAAACCTTGACGCTTGAGTAGCTTTCGACATCTTTCGACTCTTGCAATTTTCTGCTTTCAGTAAAGCCATGCACCTGTTGTTTTTTGTATGGAGTCAGTCCAAGGTCGTCTTTCAAAATACTCCTGATCATTGACTGCGACATTTCCAGTTCTTTGGACATCTTTCGGCCAGACTTACCAGGATTCCGCCGAATTCGCTCTTTCACTCGTTTGGTAGATTTCGGACACCTGACACCAGGCCAGGTCTGGGAGGTATTTTTCAAGAACCGGTTTCTTTGTAGATGAATGTTTCGTTTATACCGAGTGGTTTCAATTTCTTTAAAATAGTACACGGTCTAAAGCGTCAAAAACATACTTATCACGAGCTCCCTTTTCGCGGCCATGATTACAACGAGTTTCAAATGAATGAAAATTCAAATCGAACTTACAAGCCATTTTGACATTTAAATACACTCTGAAAAAGAGCAAACATGTCTGTGATTAACCCATCCACACTAACACATGTTTAAAAAAACACTGACAGGAATTACCACTCACCCTGTATATAAAATGTATTATTTTATTTTTAATGTTTTAAATTAGCCAAATTTTTGTTCATTTAAATGAGGACAAGCATTCGTACAAACAATCGTGGAATTGTTTTTTTTATCAAGCAACTTATCGTCGAGGATAGAATTAAACCAAAGGTTTTGAGGAATTTACCACATCCAGAATCCAGGTGGGTCTCCGTTTGCTCTGTCGTCAAATGCAAAACAAGGCCATGCTCTACCGTGAAACGCATATCAGTCCCATATGAATAGGAAAGCAAGCAAAGATGGGACTGATATGCGTTTCACGGCAGTGCTGATAGCAGTTGAGTGAATTCTGCAGGCATCAGAAAGTATAATTTAATAACTCCTAACAATCCTAATAATCTTATAATCCTTGTGCAGCAATACTCTCATGTGCGAGGTGCCAAAATACCAAACTACCAAAAGTATCCCAATATCTTCCCCTTCTGTGAAAAATGTTTTTCCTTCAGCACCAAAAATACACTCGTTCATTCGAACGTAAGAATTTGATCCTTTTTCAGGATCTCAGTATCTTCTAGAGAAAGACGGTTTAATTTGTAGATTTCCCTCTAATTTTGATCCGGCGTAATTGCTTTGTATTTCTGTTGCAATGTTAAAATGATTAGAATAAAATTCGGGTTCATTTTCACATTTTTCCATTAGTGTGTCGAAAGCACAAAACATTGTCTGTCTAGTCGAATAATCACGATTACATGTAGCGCACACGTACAGCTTATTTACCTGAAAAGAGAAAGATTTTAATTTTCATCCGTTGAAACATAACATTGTTCAAACACTAAAATAGCACTCATTGCGTTGTGTATAATACTTTCCGCTGTTGCACAGAATAATTGCGAAAATCATTCAGTTCTGTGTTTACTCTAAGCACTGAAGCAAAAAAAAAGTTATGGAAATGAAAATTATTCGCATTGTATCAACTGTGCACGTATGCTCGCACCCCCACTATTTAATACAGGATGGCTGAGAGAAATCAAGGGCACAACCATTGGCATTTAGCAACAGCAGAACTTGGTTATGTGAAAACAGAAATCTGTTTGCATTTTCGTGCCCGGTTTATTTTAATAATCTTATTAATATATGCATATCTGCAGAGTAATGATAACAATAGAGCAGACATTTAATTTCCACTCTAGCGATGAAATGATATCCTTCTGACGAGTTGGAGTAAGATGAACCTTCAAAACAATGCTCATGTGGTGGCTTGTGGAATCCGGGTTTGAAAGCAAGTGTGTTTGTTATGCACAATAAATAATGCTGCAATTGCTGTTTTGTGCTTATCTTGATGACAGGGTTTACTCTTGTTCTTGGGAATTATGCTCTTGTAAGAGGATCTTATGTTAGTCCATGGCTACAATTGCGGTTTAGTTGTTAACTTTTTAATTGTTAAAGGTTCTCTTTTGATCAAAAATTGAAAGATGCAAGTGGATATTTTATCTTATGTTTTTGTTTACAGGATTTCTCGAAAAAAAAAGTTTTTTTTGTACATTAAATACCGTTCCAACGAAACTAGAATATGAATGTTTAAGATGCTGCTGAAAAAATGGTCTACTTGATTTCGATGGAACTATTAAGAATAAGAAAGTGACTGTACCAATCGTGATAGTGATATTCGTGATCATTAAAAATAGTTATTTGTTTATGTCGAGACCAAACATTACTTTGAAGAAATTATAAATGACAGGTTGATTTTGGTAGATAAACCCAATTCGATATTGGTGGGACCAACGTTAGAACAATTATTTTCTGAACTCGATTGAGGGCTGCTTTTCTCAAATTTTTCGAGTATCCCACGCTTCCAAGTTCTTGCTTCACTTGGTTCAACTATCTTGCTTGCTGCAAACATCTGCGTTTTGTTCCGGTCAGATTACAAATAGGCAAACACATTTTTTTCGGGATTGTTATCTGGCATTTTTGTACTGTTCCGCCTATTGTACTGGTCCAGCGATATTGATTTTCACGATACTGTGTTCGCCATAGAGTCATAGTTCGTGGTTCATTCTTCTCATCCATTCGTCGTTTTCATATACAACGCCAGAGATAGTCCTAACCACACGGCGTTGGGAAACGCGAAGTGCTAGCAAGTCCTCCTCGAGCATTGTCCACGTCTCACGCTCATAGAGAACTGCCAATCTTATCAGCATCTTGTACATGTACACTTAACATGTGGGTGAAGTTAACCAGACCTCAGAGTCTTGTGGAGTTTATAGTAAGCACGACTTCCAGCAATAATGCGAAACTAAATTGCTCTGTGGCAGTTGTTATCCGACGTCATAAATGATCCGAGGTACACAAATTCATCCAAAATCTCGAACTCATATCCGTCGATTGTCACAGTTGGGCATATGCGAACTCTATCACCCTGGCAACAGTTACTTTGTCTTCGGCGTAATCACATTTAATCCAACCTTTCTACTTCACAGTTAAGCTTGATGTACCGATCAGCAACCCCATGGAGCGTTCTTCCGATATTGTCCAGGTCATCAGCGTAACAGATGAACTGGCTGGATTTATTGAAAATCGTACCCAACATGTTAAAGTTCGTACGTTTCATAATACCATCTTTACACAGAATTGTACACATTCCATCGTAGCCTTGATCACTCTTGTCACCGTTCTCATGTATTATTTTCCATAGCCTTTCACGATCAAAGTACCACATGCGGCCTTGAAGTTGATGCATAGGTGATGCGTAGGAACTTGATATTGGCGGCACAAGTCCACAAAAACGATTCGATAACTTCCTTGCTAGCGGTGATAGACGTCGAAAGATGATCTGGGAAAGCATTTTGAGACACATAAGAAGATCTTTGATGGTGAGAATAATCGTTGTAAAGTTATTTTTTACCCAGTGCATGGGATATAATCCTGGAACGCTGAATACGGATCCCTACCCTACATGATATATTTAAACCCAATCATTACTGACGGTGTACATGACAATGGTCAAGTTTATATATAGTAGAGCATTGGACCCATTTCGGGCTTCAAATGGTGAGTTGACAACCTGGAAGGAGGGTGCGACCGACCTCCGGTCCTCACAAGTTCATATCTCACGCCTCCACGAGGCATATGATCATAAAAGACTGCCAGCTTAAACATGGTGACAATGGTTAACGGGGGGCGACCCCGGCGTAGTGGTTAACATCCATACCTCTCACGCCAAAGTCACGAGTTCGAATCTCACCCCCCGACAAGTTACGAAAATGCCCAAAAGCGGTGTTTGAGTGACTACGACGGGAGATGAACCAGCCCAAGGCTGAAAATCTCGATAATCAAGAAACAAAAAAAAAAAAAAAACAATGGTTAACGTAGCCTGGGCAATGTTTTCTATTTTACAATAACAAAGTGAAGGAGTGCGACTGAAGATTTTGTATCTGGCAATAACATTGTATATTTTGCATTCTCATGATATGGATATTGCAGATCAATTTATTCATTTTGCATTATATTTATCTTAAGAGCATGAAGCAACCAGACAAGCATTAACCACTTAATTTGTTTTTCTGCATTTCGGGATAACATTTACCTTTAAATTGCGCTTCTGAACTTCAACTACTATTTTGTAAATGGCTTATTTGTCCATTAAAGATTGGCACGCACTTATCCATTTATTTCAGAAATTTTCAAATCGGACTCTTCGATCACTCAAATTGCTATCTTTGAAATGTAGCTACAACTTTTTAGAAAACTTTTGAAAACATCTCCTATATAATAATATTATATAATATTTTAAGGAAAAGAAAAATTATTAAATTTTTATGTACGAAAAATGAAATGCTCCATACTTTTCCTTTACAGTAACAAACCAGTGGATGTCCGATATATTTTTGACATAAATATATTACATTCTCTAACATATAAATTCATATAAATCTGGATACGGGTGGGACCATTATGGCACCCGATTGAATAAAATAAAATAAGCACGACAAAACGGTGGAAAACTTTACAAGCCTGGTACAAGCCTGCTAACACCCGAACGGTTAGAAGAATTGCAACATATCTGGATGTGCTCGGAATCACTGTAGAGTCTGCTAGAATAAATATGTTTCATACTTCACGCGTTAGAAGTAGTGTGCTCCAATGCGATGAAACTATAAGAGGTGGGCTTTGCGGAACTAAAATGATTATTTTCTTATGTAGCTCAAGATGACACATCAACCGGTTTAAAGTTCACGATAAGGTGAACAAAATATCGACAGCGTACTCGCCCATAGACATATTTCTAAATATTATATTTTCGTATTTTCATTTACAAATCAGCTCAAGCCAAACCATATCCATCCAATCTTCGAACTATTTCCGATCCTTATCCAGCGTTATAAAATTATTTGTCTTGGCATTTAATTGATGCACTGCACTCTGGCGCTGCAATCCTTAAATTTGCACGATTGATCTATTGACTCTCCAAATCGACGTGACAGTAGGCAAGACTTGCTCCAAATGGCTGAGTGAAAATTCCTGTCAGTGAAGTATATCTTTAACATTTATCTTAATGTAGTTCAGTTCAAATCTTTCTCCCTTTGCTTTAATTGCCATTTGGTACAGCCACACGCGTTGTTGGAAAGCGTCACAGCTAACACGCACGATATCTTAAGGGCATATTCATTCCATATTTTCACCTAACGTTTCTTAAAAGTTTTCAGGGTTATTCCTTTGGTATTCCTGAGTTGGCCCAAAAAAATACAAAGGAATTCCTTATCGTTAACTACGACATTCCCAGTTATTTCAGCTGAATTATTATTCGTTTGATGTCTTCCGAACACCTGACCGTTTATGGCCAGGTATGGGAGGTATTTTCCAAGAACTGGTTTCTTTGTAGCGGTTGATGGTGCAAACGATGAATCTTTCGTTTATTCCGAGTGGTTTCAATTTCTTTAAAATAATGCACGGTCCAAAATGTTTCGGAACAGACAAATCACTCCCATTCCCCACGTGTCTCAAACGAATGAAAGTTCAAAACAAACTTGCAAGCCGTGTTGACATTTGCATACACCCTAAAAGAAAAATGTGCAAACATGTCTGTGATTAATCCTCCCCAAATTACACGTGTTCAAAAAAAAAACACTGACAGGAATTACCACTCACCCTGTATATTAGGAACCAACTTAAATGCACCTTCTCTCATTCTGAAGACTGCATTGGTACAATCTTTGGAGTTTTCAATTGTAATCACATGCTTGGATTTTTGCTAATGGAATTCTAAATGCAGATCTTCTACAGAGCAACCCGCCTTGAATCTGTTTGTTAAATAGGTTACAAGCTGAGCCTTGATTAATTGCTTCTATTTATTATCCGTTGGATGACTCTTTCCATTCGAAAAGGCCGAACATTATTTTGAAACTTTGTTTCATAATTTGAGATCGCAGTGACCCTTTGGCTCTGGTTATGGGAAAATTATGGTTTTCACTAACGTTAGATACATATTTTAGCGGAGATGCTATGCTGCTTAAATCGACTTTATGGCAGGCGACAGATACTTGAGTTGCGTCTGAACTTTGTCTGAGCTTTGAGTAAATTTGCTGGTATTTTTTATTCCTGTTGATAGCAAAACGAGTGTATTATATTTGATATTTTTCCAGGCCAATGGAGAACAAAGCTACAACACTCTGAGAAATATTGAGCCAAGTTTGAAACATGAGCTCCAAGCTTACTAGATCGACCACTCCACCATTTCGACATGTTAGAAATATAACCGTTAGATTCTTCTTAAACCTTTCCGTCATTATTTAAACAATCACCATTAAGGACATAGTTACTCTATGTAACATAAAATAATTCTGGCAAAAAGTAAGCGTTGGAGTTAAAAGAATTCGCTTTACTTTGAAGATTGCGCTTAGGATTTTCAAATGCGTCATCATACTAGCAATTGCATTGATGCAAACAATGTTGGATCGTACAAGGAATTGGCTACATCAATATTGAATTATTCATCGGACTGGCATAACTGTTACAGCTTTTTGAAAGTTTCACGAAATCAAATCCATTCTCATACAAAAAATATAACATTGCCAAGCATGAGATTCGAACACTCGTCCTTTGCGTGATAGGTTTGTTGCTTCTTTGCTACGCCATGTTCGATTGTTGAAAAATCAATTCTTAGTATCTTTGGTATGCTTCTCGTTGGCAGTGAAACCCCAATCTTGTAGAATAAATCCATCTTTATGTCATTAAACATAGTTGGTGTAATATTAATTCAACAGTACTTTAAATTATCTGTAAAATATTGCCCTGTTTATGTTTATGAAAAAAGCATTTCCAGCTCAGTTTTTATTCAGACTGAACTGATCAGGTCCATCGTAAAATTAGTGGTGAGTTATATATAACCGCAAGGTTCACGTAGGACCGTGGTTTATAGTAATAATGGTCATCTATGTAGTTTATACGTATCATTACACATATGGTAGGTTAAAATAGTTCTATAATTTTGCTTTGGACATCCCTTCTTATGAATTTTGCTCCATACTGCAATTTCGTGATCCTCATCCTTCTGGACCATGCTATTCAACGCTAGTATATAGCACGCGAGACGAACCGCAATGATTTCATAAGGGACGAATGGCCAGTTTTGGGTAGACAAGGAAAGCGGTAACAGTCCGATTAGGCGGTCTTGCAAGACTCTGTCTCCCATACCACAACCGGGCGGACTGTGGCGGCTGGACAAAGCCCTGTCCGAACCACCAGCTGAGAGCTCGTGTCGAAAACTGAAATCATTTCGGGTCATCTCGCGTGCTATATACTAGCGTTGATATCATAGCCCTAAATAAAGCGAGGCACGAAAATACAGTACGAAGCAAAATTCCAAAGAGGGGACGGGCGTCAGTAAAAAAATCAGACACCGGCAACAAAGCAAAATAATTTTGCAGCTGAGAGGTGTGGCTATTCCTGTATTCATCATAAAATGAAACGAAATGAAATAAAAAGAAGAAGACATTTTGAACCATTTGTTACCCGTTTTTGAGGACCCGGTTAGGGAAAAACAAATTTTCAACCTGTTCATACGGAGATTTGTATGGGAGCAAAAGTTGGTCATTTTTAGGTAAAAAATTGAACTACTTATACTAATGTGTGTGTGTGTTTACAATCTAATTCCCACTGTCTGGCAGCGGTATTATGGACAGAATCTTCCTGCAACTGTTTCATATTTGCTGTTTACAGTTGCAAAAAGCTTAAATCCGGGGATTAGAAGGTGACAGCTCTACCGCGACTCCAATAGCCCATTTCAAGAACGCAAGCATTCCGAAGCTATCTTCGTACACAATAAGCCCCGCTCCAGTAGTGACATACTGAAACTTTCAATCAAGCGTATGTGCAATGCTTGATTGACGCGTATTTAGTGATTCACAATATCATAGATGTTTAAAAGTGGAACGTACCCGAAAAAACAGTTTCAGTGATCAGCTCGATGACAATATCATCATTCTATTGAACCTCCTCAGGTGGAATTCCGTCGTCGCAGTTAGTTGGGCTTCAAATCTGGTTGAATGGTGTGCCGGGTGGTACAGCGCCCAGAAGTAATACAAACGTCAGCATACGCCACGTTTGCAACAGAATGCGGTTTGATCACGATGTCTGTTCACGGCCTCTGCCAATTCATTCCCAATCAATGGAAATTGTTTCGGTGATGAACAAAACACTGTTAGACTTTGATAAAATTGGCAAATTTAAAGGCAAAAAAATGACAGCGAAACGAAAAACACATCTACCGGTCGCCAGACAATTGAACTACTACTTATACTAATAGCACTTAATTGTTATTTCAATGCAAACATTTTGTAAGTTTTTCTGATCAAATGGTGTATAAATGAAGTCATTGTGTTCAGTTGAACGAGAGTTCTCTAGTAGCACACATGTTGCCATTCGGTTGAGATAACATAAATGTGACTTGTTAAGTCATAATCAAGTTAGTACAACTAATTATGATCGTAGTGTGCTACATGGGTTATTGACGTTCAAAAACCTTTAACTTTAGCGAAACGCTCTCATTTTTCAAAATTTTGAAACGACACCCAGTATAGAAAGGAGAAACGTAGTCCTACGTTAAAATACGAGATATCCTTACAGCTCAGAGCGTTACATGTTTGGCAAAACGTTTATAATGCATTCATAAATCAAACTATTATACGTCATTGTAAACATATGTTTCGTGTATTATTTGGGATTGTAAATCGCGAACAAAACGAAGTGCCATTAATTAATTGGTCATCGAAATGCTTGGCGAACGGGAGCGGTTCACAGTGCTTATCTGCGGAAGCTTGAAAATTTGTCAGCTTCATTCTTGATACAGTGGTATCGAGTGTTTAAAAGCGAAGTCTGGCGGCCATGAAGTTGCTTGAGTGTCTTCATCGTTTTGTCCAGGCCGAAATCCCGTGGATGTTTTGACATGGTACTATTGATGTACCGCTCGTGGAAATGGGTGCAAGTTTTCTTAAAGAGTAGCCCCACCTTTGCGTGATCATCCAGATTCTTGCTATTGATTTTGAAGACATCCTCACAGCGGGCGTACCAAGCGTCAAAGAATGTCCCACCCAACGATTCGATGATCTTCTCATTCCCTGGTTGGTTGACTGGACTGGTCCGGTTGAGGTACAAGATCTGTTCATGTTGATACCAGCCTTGTGAGCCGATGAATTGCGATTGAACACCGTAAAAATAGCTTGATTTGTATATTTTTTCAACCATGTCTTCGCCGCCATATTTTTCAAACTCCAAATACCGAGCTGCATCGTCATTCAGGCAGTCTCGAAATCCGGACATTTTCCTTTTCATTGATATAGTAGTCAGATCGTCTTTGCTTGCTAACAGTTTGTGGATAGAGGGGGGGGCGGGCTATTTTCTCCACTCTCTGGGCACCCTCTTGTTCTATAGATCGCATTTTTTACCAATTGATCAATTTTGTTGGAAGGCGATCTCCTGAATACGTAAAGGTGATGTTGCCTATCAATTCACACGTTTTTGGCCCTCTGTACAATGACAGTCAGTCGGATTTAGTTTCCGTGCTACAATAGGTGGTAGTACATATCATATCAGTAGAGCATTGTACCCATTCCCACCATACTTATCACAAATATTGATGGTAGCATCGAACCTCGGTTTAGTTCATCTCCCATCCAAGGTAATTTTACACATTTTTTGTGGTTTTGTGACTTTTCCGGGGATGTAATTTGAACTCTAGACTTTGGCGTGAGAAGCTCAATTACTAATGCTTTTGCTTATAATGGTCGTCGATTTTTCTCCAACGTAAGCCTAATTTGCAAGATATAATTATAAAGTCCAAGCGAATGAAATCATTGTTTACAAAGAGGGGTTCGTTCAAATGAAAAGTTATCACTGAATTAAACGAGGCTACCAAATCACCGACATAATAAGGGTGCGGTTGAGTAATGTTTTTGAAAATGAGACCGCATTCTAGATGGTTGTTTGTAATACACTAACGAGAAATTAGCATATGAATAATTAACAGAAATACCATGTAGGCATACACCTGTGTACCTAGGGCAAAGGACTGAATTGAAAAGGTTTGCTTTATTATTCTGATTCGGCATATCATGTTCCTGAAAATGTAATTATCATTTAGCCATGACTACAGTTCCGTGAAACTGATTACATCACATAGTAGGGCCAAACTAGTAAACAGGAGAGTAGAGAATCGTATGTACCAGTATTGAAGTCGAATAGGTGAATGCATCTCTAGATAACTTGGTGGCCCAAAAAAGTCCTCACTCTTCTCTCCGGCCCACTCGAGCCAAGGGGCACATTAAATGTTCGGTTGATTCTTAGTGTCACCTTAAATTGTACTTTAAAAATTGGATAATGGATCAGTCAGTCTTATTGTTCTTCTTTTTTTTTGCATCTTACGCTTCTCTAGCAAGCCCGTTGCCGACACTCAAGCATTCCTTAATTGTATTGCTACGTTTATTGTTTGAGAACTTTTGATGCTAAATAGTCGAGAATTTTTTTCACCATTTCCGCATTGGGCATCTCGTCGCCTTTGTCGATCTAGCTATATGAGATGACCCATGGCGACTGTAACAATGAGAAATTATCTCCACTATCGTTTCTTCCGTTAATTACAGGGCATCACAGGGCCGCAATTTTTTACTCAAGATTGAGTCGTTTTCGACCCAAATTTGTCAAAAGGGGAGAAACTTGAATTTGAGGAAATATGGACAAGATATTCTTGGATTGTCGACATGGATAATATTTACTTAAATTGAAGTAACTCCATTTTTAACGAAGTAGTGTCCAAAATTACTCAATTCAACTTAACTCAAAGTAGAGCGGCCGTGCATTATTAAACATTCAAAGCTTACCTTACTACAGATCGAAAGATATGGACATATGCTTGCATGTTAATAATACACCGAAATACTTGAAAGAAATTTAGTTAGAAGAAAGTAAACTAAGCAAGTCTGTCATCATTATTTCCGTAATTTTAAAACGCAAGTCTAGAACTATCGATTCTATATTTTTGCCTTTTCTCTTGAAGATATAATTTCAATATTATCTATCTTTGCTATCTTATACTTCACGTTTGAAGTAATGTAAAGGTGATTAGTAAAATCCAATTAGCTACTGAATATTAGGCTCAATATTACATCATCATAAGTATGTGTGACGATTCAGAATGATTAAAATTATCGTGCTATTATGAGCATGGTAGTCAGTGATTCGGCATTTACGCTGGAAGAAGGACAACTTACCGGATCGTTACCCTACATCTACATACACGAACAAATCGTAGAGACAAAACACATCCTCAATCGCAACATACCCCGCCCACCGTCCTCCATCAAATCAAAATCTATTTCCCGACAGAATGGCAAGGGAAGGAATGAAATCGACGGGTAATTTTGTTTTCTTGATTGTACCTTCCGGTGCGATCCGTTTTCGGAATGGCTTCCCGGAGAATCACTTGTCGTCCACAGCACAAAACACGGGATGCAACATGGTAGGAAGTGTGCCTATTATTGTTCCATATAGGGAAATTCCTAATCATTTAAAGCACCGCAGGTGCTAGACTCTTCCACTGTAGCTTTAAAGTACGGGTAAATTTCCACGAACTCCACAAGAATTTCTTCCATTTGACGTGCATTGTGATAACGTAATTGACCGTGATGTGCTTGGTATAAATCTGAACCATTCTATTCATGTACACAAGAACGGATGAATAGAAAAGAATTACCCACAAATCGACGCATTCAACGATAAGCCGAGACGATCATCTGAGAAACGTGTGTTAGGTGGAAACGGTGGGTCGGTGCCGATAGAAATAAAATATGAGCAAACAAATTATATAGTAAAGCACTCTTTCCGTATGTCTATCTATCTGTATAGTACAAACGTACGAAACCGTTCCTCAGTTCCCGCTTGGTTCTAAACCTATATGCCTACAGGTTTTATAGCTACGGGCATATTGAAAGTAAAGGTAGAGAACACAAAACAGCACGAATGGCACCTCTATTGAGCGCACCCCTAGCAATGAATGGCTGGAAAGAAACCCAGAGAAAAAGACAAACGACAATAGCAGGTATAAATTACACCGATTAATGGCCGAAATTGCGCGTGAATACAATGGAGAAAGCCATGCCCGTTGGCAGAACCAACTTTGGCAGGGGTTTTCATGCTGCTTTATGTAGCCTTTGTAGAATATTGGTTCGACATGTTTGTTCACTTTTAGATTAGACTCCATCATCTTAACTATTTTGAATAATTATAATTATTCTGATATTTTGGGCAGCTTTAAATTACATTTACTGCCCTTCCTAGAGAAAAGGCCAATTTTACAAACCACAACATTTCAATATGTAAGATATGTAAGACGACATATTTTCTTTGAAATACGGAATGATTTGTGGCCTCTACTTGATAAAATAATTGTTTTTTTTTTTAAATAATCTTGATTTCCAAGAGTGTGCTGATTTACATTAGTGTGGGTATAATTTGGCAAGAATTTGCAGAATTCCTAGTATAGATTGGGGTTTTATTAGAGCAATATATTTCTCGTCTGGTGTAAGAATGCTAATACACAATGCCATGAGAAAAAAAACACAGTTTAAATTGTTGATAAAACCCAGATAAATCATATTTAAAAAACGTATCGATGCAAGCCCTTGCTGGCAAGAAATTTCGAACAATGCCAATAAGCTATGAAACTTCTACATGTGGCCAAACTATTTTAAAGTGTTGCAGCTTCAACTTATTAAAAAAAATGAAATACAAACTTGTTCTTAAGGAACTTGGATACTTGATTTCACAAAATTCATTGAAAAGACAACTACAGTCAGATCTTCTATAGTACGATGGGTGATTCCATCCACCAATCCTGATTTTTCGGCTGTCCCGTAACCTGTTGAGCTGATTTTTTTTTTTTTGTTTTTGTTTATAAAACTTTAAAAAAATAAATTTATTTGGTTGTAAAAAAGAAAAAAAATAAGGGTAGGTAAATGGTTAAAACTCTAATATATTAAAAAATATATTTTTTTTTTATTTTTATTAAAAATTTTTTTTTTTTTATTTTTTTTTATTTTTTTTTTTTTTTTTTTATATTTTTTTTTTTTTTTGTTTTATATTTATTTTTTTTTTTTTTTATTTTTTTTTTATTTTCATGGCATAACGTCATTATAACATTACCTGATACACAATATCCCTCCAACGTTCTCGGTTCATGGCTGCTCCCCTCCAATCCCGTGGGCACCTTGTACTCCCTAGATCTTGCTCCACCTGGTCTAACCATCTTGCTCGTTGCGCCCCTCGTCGTCTTGTGCCAACCGGATTCCCATCGAACACCATTTTCGCAGGATAGTTGTCCGGCATTCTCGCAACATGTCCTGCCCAGCGTATTCGTCCAGATTTGACCACCTTACGAATACTGGGTTCGTCAGCGAGTTGCGCGAGCTCATGGTTCATCCTCCGCCTCCAGACTCCGTTCTCCTGCACTCCGCCAAAGATGGTTCTTAACACCCTTCGCTCAAAAACTCCGAGTGCTCGCAAGTCCTCCTCAAGCATTGTCCACGTCTCATGCCCGTAGAGAACAACCGGTCTTATTAGAGTTTTATACAGGATACACTTCGTACGGGAGCTAAGTCTGTTTGACCGCAGTTGCTTGTGGAGCCCGTAGTAGGCACGACTTCCACTGATAATACGCCTCCGGATCTCACGGCTGTTATCATTGTCCGCAGTAACCAGTGAGCCGAGATAGACAAATTCGTCGACTACCTCGAACTCATCGCCGTCGATCGTTACACTGCTGCCTAGTCGGGCTCTGTCGTGCTCGGTTCCGCATGCCAGCATGTACTTCGTTTTGGACGTATTTATCTTCAACCCAATCTTCACTGCTTCGCGCTTTAGTCTGGTGTACTGCTCTGCCACCGCCTCAAATGTTCTGCCGACAATGTCCACGTCATCGGCAAAGCAGATAAATTGACTGGATCTGTTGAGAATCGTGCCCCGCATGTTGAATGCCGCTCGTCTCATAACACCTTCAAGAGCAATGTTGAACAGCAGGCATGAGATTCCATCACCTTGACGAAGCCCCCTGCGGGATTCGAATGAACCCGATAATCCACCCGATATCCTCACACAGCACTGGGTTCCATCCATCGTAGCCTTGATTAGTCTGGTCAGCTTTCCCGGAAAGCCGTTCTCGTCCATGATCTTCCATAGCTCTTTTCGGTTTACTGTATCATATGCGGCTTTGAAGTCGATGAATAGATGATGCGTAGGGACTCTATATTCACGGCACTTTTGGAGGATCTGCCGCAAAGTGAAGATTTGGTCCGTTGTAGACCGGCCTTCGATGAAGCCGGCCTGATAACTTCCCACGAATCTATTTGCTAGTGGCGACAGTCGCTGAAAGATGATTTGGGATAGCACTTTATAGGCGGCATTAAGGACGGTGATCGCACGATAATTTTCACAGTCCAGTTTGTCGCCCTTCTTGTAGATAGGGCAGATAACCCCATCCTTCCACTCCTCCGGCAGCTGTTCGGTATCCCAAACCCTGACTATCAGTCGATGCAGGCAATTGGCCAACTTGTCCGGGCCCATCTTGATAAGTTCTGCTCCGATACTATCCCTTCCAACCGATTTGTTATTCTTCAGCTGCTTGCAATGGCATCCTTAACTTCACCTATCGTCGGGGTGGCACATCTCCGTCACTTGCTGCATAAGCACTGCCTCCGCTTCTGTTCTGTACCTGTTCCATCAGATGTCTCATGACGGGTAGCTTAACGCAGCATAATTCTTCCAACACCTGCTACATTTCCTCGTCGAACCACTCGTTTTGCCAGCTTCGTTGCACGTTACCCTTAGACGATCTCCGCTACGCTGCTATTGGCTATTTTCACGGTGTGCCAACAGTCCTCGAGAGGTGCTTTCGTCGAGCTCGTCCTCATCCGGTAGCGCAGTTTCGAGCGTTTGCGCGTAGCCGTCAGGTTGCTTCAGTCGACCGAGATTGTCCCGTGGTGGCCGTCGGTACCGAAAGTTGTTCACTACGGAGAGTTTTGGGCGCATCTTAATCATCACTAGGTAGTGGTCCGAATCGATGCTGGCGCCTCGATAAGTTCTGACGTCGATGATGTCTGAGAAGTGCCGACCATCTATCAAAAAGTGGTCGATTTGTGATTCCGTTTGGTCTGGTGACCTCCAGGCGTACCGATGTGGGGGCCTGTGCGGCCATGTGGCGAAATCGATAAGTCAAAAACCGTTGTCGTTGGTCTGCTGGTGTGCGCTGAAATTTCCAATCACCGTTTTATATTCCTTCTCCTGGCCAACCTAAGCGTTGAAATTCCCAATGATGATTTTGACGTCCTGGCTTGAGCAGCGCTGCAGCGGTCGTATTCACGCTCCAGCTGCGCGTAGAATTCTTCTTTGTCATCATCAGTACTTCCGAGGTGAGGGCTATGCACGTTAATGACGCTGATGTTGAAGAACCGGCCCATGATCCTCAACCTGTACATTCTTGGGTTGATGGGCCATGACCCGATTATATCACTCGCTTTTGCATCTCATTCATAACGCTAAAAGCTGTTCCCAACCCGTGTGCTTTGACACAGCTCTGGTAGATGGTATGACCATCCCGAATCCTACGCACCGCGGATCCTTTCCAGCACACTTTAGGCAGCGCTACGATGTCGAATTTGCGGTTCTTCAATTCGTTGGAACGGACGCGAGTACTTTCAAGAAAATTTGATTGATCGGCAGTTCCACGTCCCACTAGTTCTTTTCCGTAGCCTAGGCCCATGCCGATTGTTCCGGTTCGAATCTCTTCCTTGTGTATTATTCGTTGCTTAACTTTTTTTTTTTTATCGGTATCAGCTCGCAGAGCCCACAACCAACCCCACTATCTCGCAGGAGGACCATCGTGATGCTGCTGTTTAACAAGACGGTAGCTCAGCCGCTCCTAACATGGAGAACAGACGCTGATTTGTGCCGTCCCTGACTTGGAAATAGACGCTCGATTTTAGTTCATTTAGCGTTACCCTGGCTGCACCAGGGGGAGGCGAACTACATTAAAACTCAAAATTGATTTGTACTATTTATGAAGATGGCTTAGTATACAGTATTATATGCGCTGTCAAAAAAAAAAACAAAAACGAAGTGTTTGTGTATTCTTAAAGAACATTTGTGCAGTGTACGAAAACAGTACAAAGAAATATTTTTGACAATTTCGTTAAAAAAAAAAAAACATACGTCACGCTGATGTTTACCTTTGCATGCATATTTGACAGTTCTGTTTTATCGACTCTAAATTACCTTCTGAAAAAAACGCAACCATGGGAAGGGAGAGGTTACTGTGTTTTTAAGTTAAATTTTTCACGTGCGTCCTGTAGGCCAGATCCTGTTAAAATCTGATGAGCTGAACTTCTGCTCAGGCTTTAAGGTACAAAGAAATGAGTTTTAAAAAGAAGGGGAGGTAGCTCATCGAATCTTCGGTCCGTTTCTTAGCATCTTGCTATGAGATGCCAGGTGGGTCTCCACCGATTGCCTGTCGATCTGCCAAATTTGGAAGGCGTCTGCATTGAGTTATCTCAAATTATAGTATTCCGTCCACTATATCACAGAACATTGCGATTGGTTGAGCGGATTGGAGATAATGAAATCATTGGGTATATGACCAAGTCTCCCCCGGTTGGTACCAAATCGATGAGCTTGGAAATCAAAAGAAGCATAAAGTTCTAGAAAGACTTCTAGAGACTAAAATTTTACTAAATCTTTGTTATTTTAGGTAGATTATAATAGATTGCTCTTTGGGACGTTCAACTTGCTTGTTGCAGATATAACATCTCCAGTAATAAAAGAGTTTGTTGAAGGTAGTTGTACAAATTGAAAGTTTACGAAAAACAAAGAGCTTGCTTCGAGCATCCGATGTGACCGGTTGTGTCGATGCTTTATTGCGCCTTTTTTGCTATCGGACACAGCGCGTTATCTATTGTTTCGGTTACCTATTTTTTGGAGGCGTGAGTGATCGAGCTGGCACAAAAAAAAACAACAAAATAGCTGCTTCCCGGTGAAATGTGGTGGTTCGCCGGGTGTGGTGGGCCGATGGTGGGTAGCATAATTAATTATGATCTATATTATTCGTTCGCCATACTCGCCGGGTCACCATACCTTACAAGTTAACCACTATCCCATTGTATGAGTAACTCCAACTGCAACCTTACTAAAAGCTAATTTACTGGCGTGATAGTAGGATGGACCAGGTCAGTGTGATTTTGAAAAGTGCATTGAACTTTTAGATGAATCCGAGTTACATTAGTGTTTGTGACTACTGCCTGCAAGAGTAACAATGTTTCATCCCCGTTGATGATCCTTTACTTCACGCATCGATCAGCTAAGTATTTTTCCGTATCCACCTATTTACCTATAATCTTACTGTTTTATTCCTGTCTAATTTGTACTCCAGTATAAGATGTCTTTAGTACTGCTTGGTTGATGGTTCCAGAATATTCTCAGTGATAAGTCACTCTGGAAGTTCTAGAAAATGATGTACTGTGGTGTAAAGATGCAATCTCTGATCAAATGTTTTATTATTCGGTGAAATTTCCAAGAGAAGAAATCAAAATGAAACAAATCGCCAACATAGACAAACGTTTTTTGGTGGTACTTTCTATTTGATGATCATTCGTTGGTCAGGCAGTTAACATATTTTTATTCAAAAAGATTTCTTGCTTTCTCGCAATATTTGGCCAATGTATTATTTTGAATTGTTATAAAACAGGGGATTAATCGTGTTTTGGGGTGCTGGAAGAAGTTTTTTTTTTTTTTTTTTTTTATCTTGATTATCGAGATTTTCAGCCTCGGGCTGGTTCATCTCCTGTCGTAGTCACTCAAATACCTCTTTTGGGTATTTTCGTAACTTGTCCGGGGGTGAGATTCGAACTCGTGACTTTAAGCGTGAGAGGTATGGATGTTAACCACTACGCCGGGGTCGCCCCCTGGAAGAAGTTTCCTTGGGTGTTTCTGTTTTTCAACATGTCTGTCAAACCAAAATTGAAAAGTTATGATTATTGGCAGCCAGCTGCAAATGATGTAAACATGCCTGTGAGGGATTTCAGAAATTACAGAAATTTGTCTTGTTGTGGTGAGGTGTTTAAAGATGTCGGAATGTGTCTCTGAAGGTATTTTCTCCCCTGTTAAAATAGTTATAAAATGTTTTTAAATGATTTGAAAAAAGCTACATCAACATACTTCCTAATAAAAAAATACAGATTTCTTATGCATGTAGATATAGGTTTTATTTATTTATTATTTAAGTTGATGTTATATCACCTTTATCTTCCCATTTTTCCGATTTGCCTCAAGGTGGTGGGCAATATATGTTTTCATGCTTATCTACTCTGAATCTTGGTTGGACATTTATTACTTTCCCAAATAGTTATTACTAACGCAACGCATTGCAACGCATTGTAACGCAAATATGATTACCTATCATATATCTTTATTAAGAAACAAAACAACTTGTATTTTGATTCATTGAGCTTGGAGTTTAATGTGGCTATATTCCTCATCGTTCCCTACAAATTATTTTGAGAGGCCATCCTTAAACAATAATTTAGAAAACTCTGAAAATAATTCCTTCTATACAGTCACTATGTTCATTCCAAGTACCATGTTTGTCCTAAATGTGAAGGGAGGTTTTTGTCGAACTCACACCATGAACCTCTCCTATATTTAAATGTTTATGATTTCCTGAACCAGCTAGAATTTGTGAAATTTCTTAAAGTTTCACAATTTCGATTGATCAAATGTTCTCTTATTCGCACAGAGCAAATTTCCAAAATATAGAGAAGAAACCTAAATTGACAATATATCAAGGTAATGCAATGTTGTTTCTGCAGTCCGAGAAATCTGATAAGTTCTCTTTCAACACTCGTACTTAGATAGTTTTCTCATTTCAGAGAGCGAGTAAAGGCGCTATAACAATAAACTGTATAGGGCTAGAACTAAAGTTAATGCTTAAGTCTCAACCGTTTGGAGAAAAAATGGAGCATCACTTAACCTTCGTAGACTCGATGCTCCCAACGACCATATAAATAAATTTTGGTTCTGTACACCAAACATGGCATTCTGTTTAACTATTCTCTCCGACTATTCATTTCCCTTTTCCTTTGATATCTACTGAAGGCTACGTGGATTCCCCGTGTCTTCTTAAGGTAGATACCAAATCCTCCCTAACTCCAACGGTTGCATGGACGTGGCCAGGTGAGCGATCGAGGGATGTATTTGTGAAGATTATTGCGTGAAGAAACGTATCAGTAACTGGTTCCGTTTCATGGTTCTTCAACGAATTATTCTTCATCGTAGCTCCATCCATAAGGTGTGCATACGTCAATGGTAATGCTAATGCTAACTCCAACTGCAACCTTACTGAAAGCTTTATACGTATTGCGAATTGGGTTATTCGGTCTGTTGGATCGTATCGTTGGAAGGAGATTCTTATGTTCACGTGGGCTTCGGATAAGTGTCTGTTTACGGGTCCGCCCCTTCGTTTGTGGCTCTTCATACAGCGTTACTGTGAACTCAGAACGACAACTCAAATTGATCTTGCTATTAAGTGGAGCTTCATACATGACAAGAGATGGTGGCTACCTTACATGCATACATACATACACAACTCCAACAGCAACCTTACTGCTCGTATCAATCGATCCGAATTGGCTATCAAGCGTTAATATAAATTACCTTGAATTATGGAGAGTGTGAGCTGTTTAGTGGAATACCTGTAACTAGAAAATAAGAAGAATGATTAGTAATTTCCATTTTATTCCAACTACCTTTATTGCTTATCTTGATAGATACGCATATTTCGTCTACAATGTGCAGACTTCTTCAGTGTTGTGTACTAATACTCGATACCAGTCGAGTATTAGTACACGACACTGAAGAAGTCTGCACATTGTAGACGAAATATGCGTATCTGTCCAGATAAGCAATAAAGGTAGTTGGAATTAAATGGAAATTACTAATCATTTTTCTTATTTTCTAGTTATAAATTACTTTGTTTTCCCAATGAAAAACCATCATCACATTTTGTGAGTGGTTCCGGTAGCATCCTTGCTGTAGGTATATATAGGTTCAAATCGGAAGTCTTCACTTATATTTAAATATTTCACGAGATAGCTTATCGATTATAAGCTATATCGTTTAAACGAACCCTGCTGCCACCCAAACATGTTATATCCCAGTGATATTTCGTGAAAGTGCAAAGGTTTTCTCGTCTTCCGACATCCTAGTAATATCTCGTGGAAGTTTGAAGATTTTCACGTCTTGCAATAAAGCGATCACGTCAACATATTTCTACCCTTTCCTTATACACACTACCAAAATGGCATGTAAATTTCTGTCTCCTAAGACCGACACATGCAAGCGTCCTTTAGCACACAAGAATGAGTTGAAAGAGATGAGAAAATAAATTCAATCAAACACATCTTTCGTCGAATTGCGTATGTGTCAGTTTCAGGAGACATAATGTTACACGAAATCTTTCTTTACGTTCCTCGACTTTTTACGAACATGAATTACGTCTAGTGTAAAATTCATAATTTCTAAGTGTGTAGGATCTGCATTCGGGCGGGACCGGCGCCGGTATTGTCTTAGTTTGAGATCACCACATTTTACACGTTGAGGTTGTACATTAGTCCCAAGCATCATCTGTTGTTTCTGTAATAATAGCTGCACTGGCAATAACGGAGTAGCAACCTTGGGCGGTCAATCATGCTCATGCTCATGCTCATGCTCAAAGAAATGAGCTTTTTAAAGGTAAGCAAGAAAAGGTACCATGGGAGAAGTTTTTTGAAAAAAAAAATTTCTGGTTGTCGAAGTCATAACGTCAATGAATTTGAAGTCGATTTCTCTCGAATCCCAAATAGATTCACTTCACCATTTTCTAGAGTAGCGTTTGATCTTCCAGGTTGTATTGGCTTGCGTAAGCGCAGCATTTACATACACCATTACTATAGAAAGAAAAAAACATCTTTTTGCTACACAACTTCAGTGCTTCGTTGATCCAGCATAGCACACGACCAACGAATTTTATGTAGATCAAAGAAAAACAATAAAGAAACACATCAAAACAACAAACAAACAGCCGGTGTCAAAACCTCAAACAGCATAACGACGGAATTGGGTGTGTCACCCGGGCTTATGTATGCTAATATAGATCCATTATTCCCTTCTGAATTCGGTCGATGCACAGGGTAGTCAGTATATAGAAAATGTGGCCAAAATAAGAAATCATAATTTATTTTTCGTTTACTGAAATATGCTGCAGATAGAAGTAAATTATGATTATAAATTTTGGTATGATTTTTGTACAAAGATGAATAATTTTTTGTTTTATTTCCAGATACTTATTCAATGTGACGTTTTTGTTTTGTAAGCACATAACCAAACGTCAAAATGTGTGTTCTCTAGACAATGTGTAATGTAAGTTTTGCGTAAAAATGCAAAAAGTTTTGACAAATAATCGTTGAAATCTTATTTTCGAAACAAACATAAAATTAGTGAAATCTTTTTTAAATTGTGTTAATTGGGTGCAAATTTTGGCCAGTTTTGCCTCCGTCAAATCCATACAAGAGAAATGCCGAGTAAAGCTCGCCTGTATGTGAAGGTGTTGGTCTTCAGAGAGACATTTGTATATTCATCTACCTTTCAATAAGCGTACCACCGTGTTCACGGCCATTTGGAGATTTGATTACACCTCCTGATAAGCTACTAGGGGGACTGTCAGGAAGGAAGCACATTGCGTGTGGGCATTAAAAGGAAGGCGCGTAGTAAATGCGACGTACATTTTTTCCCGGCCCGTTTCCTTTGTAACTGTTATTTTGTTTTTAAGGGAGTTTGGTTACATTCCCTTCTAATAAATACTATATAGTTGTAGTATTATAGTTGTATAACAAAGAGTTCTGCTATACCTGTGATTCCCAAACTCAAATACAGGGAACTAAGTTTCTTTGTTGTTTGGAAAGCTTTGAAACTCTATTTTTTGTTTAACCAACCACCTGCATAGCCCGTTTTAACTGGAGCAAAAGTTTTCCATTAGCGTATATCCAGCAAGGCCGGTCCGGTCTCTCGTGCGCCGCGGGTAGGGCAAATCCGCCAGTCCATTACCACACTAATTACCGGCGCGCCGGCAGACGGCGTTCATCAGTTGGTCCTCTACAACGGCATTCTTTTTTTTTTAGCTTGTCGGTGTGTCTCTCTCCAGGGCTGTGCATCCGGAATACGGGAGGAACGGACACTATGTGATCAGGCCTAATTAAATCTGTGCGGCACTTATTTGGATATTAGGTTTCATGGCTGCCGGGAGGGACAGCTTGCAAAAACATCGTCGTTGCTCCCATAGGTGATAAGTGGACAAATTGAACGAACAGCAGATTAGTGATAATTAAGTTTATGTGAACCAATATTGATGAGCATGCGTGCCTAGGGAATTGAAAATCAAAGACTCCCAGTATGGTACGTTACGTTATTGCTTTTTAATACTCAGCAAATAAAAGCTGAGTTGAAACATGAAAATCGCACCTGCAGGACCTATTTCAAATTCATCGAAAACCAAAGGATAAATGTTTATTTATGCTTTTCTGCCTCCGATAGCTTATTCGGGCCAGGTTCGGTTTTACCAAGACGTAGATAACGGGTTCGATTTCCAGTTTTGTGAGAGACTACAAAACGTTCATTGCAGAGTCATAGGAAGCCTAGAATGGAAAGAAGCCCAGCAGCAATCGTTTGCGCATGAGAATAACTGGTAATCTTGGGCTGGAAGTCGTAAAAATTCCGCCATGGGTGGGTATCAACTGGTATCCAAATGATAATAACTCTCACATAAACCATTTCCTTCGTTACTGGTACCAAAATATCAGGCCAGAAGCGTAGTCATTCGAGTGAGTAAACGTAAATTTGATCCTCTCGGTCATTACCGGATGATGAGGTTTTTGCAACACCGAAGAAAAACAAACCTGATTTGTCGAGGATATTTTCTGTTGATTGGGATTTTTCTGAGTGTGTCACTGGTTTAACTGAAATGGCAAACATTAACCTTTAAGTTTAGAAGGCGTGACTGAGAAGCGGACTGGTTAGATGATCAACTGGACGGGGTTTTTTTCAACTTGTGAGTTATGATTTTTCCTCATTCCTTCCATAAGAATTTACGACCAGGGCATGGGGAAGGGAGATAAATACTGGAAAGTTTTTCTTCGCTACGGAAACCGGTGATGTACGTTGAGCCATTAAAATACTTACCAAGACGACCAAGGTGGTTATAGATGTAAGTTTCGCTCCAAATAGATTATTATGATTGGAGAAGTTTTGCAGTCAAGTAAAATATTTAACTTTTGATATGAAATTCAAACAAACGGAAATTTTTAAAAACAAGCTGGGATACCCTTATTTTTCATTTCAGCAATCCTAATTGTCCCATAAAGATTCGACTGTCATTCATTAATTTCTTCTCTCGTCCTTTCCAGGTACGTTTATTAAGGAATGCTCTAGAAACACGTGCAGGTATTTCATTAATTATAAATCCGGAAAAGATGGTGCTCATCTGCTGCCAGGAGAAACGACCAAGTTTGCATAATTCCATCCTACTTTCTTTTTGCGCAAACGGTGCCGGTTCGCACGTCCTGACTGGTGACTGGGTTGACTTTTTCTGCCGCATCTTTATCCTTTAGATTACGCGAAACAATGGACCAGAAGGATCCTAGAATCCTTCCATGCTGGTGTATCAATGCTAGTGGTGGAAGTAAAACTATACATTATATTGCCATAGATGAAGTGCAAAGGGAACAACGAACCTGATTGGATCGGTCGTTAGTTCGAGGTAGACATAACTTTTTCCATTAAATGTACATGTTCATCCAAGAAGTGGAAAACTGGAAAATGATTTTCTTTTTGCTGCAGTTGCTGTCTGATGAATTTGTCGTTCTTTGTTTTCCTGGCGGAGAAGGTTTGCAAAGAGTCGGTTATAAAGTCAACGGAAACGAAAATTACTGATTATAGATTTTCGTTCATTACCATTCAATTGAATTTGATTTATTGGAAACGAATAAGAAGGGGATTTATGTCACTAGTTCAATGAATTTCTGTTAGTGCAAGCTAAACGCTTGAAACACTTTTCCTTTTCCGGTTACAATGAACCACTGCACTCGGATGGACAACATGGATGACAACAGGAATGACAAATTTAATTGCATTTCACCTGGTTGGTTCAACTTCATTTCGAGTGCACATACTCATGTATTCATCAGAACGTAAATATCAAGCCCACGGTGCCATTGGGGGTTGTAAACGTACTCGAGTGCACTCACGTAATTGTTCAAGCATTATTTGCGATAACAGAGAACAGACGTGAAACCCGCCGCTGATGTGTCATTGTTTGAGAAACACAATAATTCCGCTTATTTACGATATTGTACAGCTTGCGAGATTTATGCCCACATATTCACGATGAAACAATTTAATATTGTTTTATTATTTTGATTAAATTTTCGCTCATTCTTACTGGGAAAAGACGATTGTTTAGGCCGTTTGCTATCTATATCTAAAATACACCAAAAAATATTGTTTTCTCATTGTTCTTATTAGTTATCAATAGTTATCAACGCAATCAGGATATTTAAGAGACAGCGTAATGGGATTATTTTTAAATTTATGACAAATCATTCTCCATTGCAATATATTAAAATATACACGATTAATCCTTTTTTTGGATGTATTAGTGGTAGAACTTGTGTAATTATAAGTGTTACAATTAAAATTACATGTGGTCGTAGGGTTTAAACATTCAAAGACAGAAAATAAAAAAAGTGTTCTTTCATTCAAAAAAATCAGATTCGTTTAAAGTAGTTGGGGTCTGATCCTTTTACTTCAAATTCCAGCACAAAACCGATTGTTGCTTATTATTGGCGTTATTAGCGTTCAAAAACCTTTCATTCTAGCGTAACGCACTAATTTTTCAAAATATTGAAATGACGGTATTTAAAAGAGGAACGTAGTTAGTTCTACGTTGATACATGCGCTCAAAGTTCGTCATGCATCCTGGAGATCCTGGAGAGCGTGAGCAGGTGGAATACCTGTAACTAGAAAATGAGAAGAAAGATTAGTAATTTCCATTTCATTCCAACTACCTTTATTGCTTATCTTGACAGATACAGTCGAGTATTAGTACACGACACTGAACAAGTTGGCGTATTGTAGACGAAATACGCGTATCTGTCAAGATAAGCAATAAAGCTAGTTGGAATTAAATCATTAATGGAAGTAATGAGATTACTAATCTTTCTTCTCTTTTTCTAGACGCATCATTTATTTAAATTAAGCTTGTGAAATGATTAACCGGCTAACCTGGACGCTGGTGGGAGGGCCTAATCTCATGTTAATGATGCATTGGAGATAGTTGATTTATGATAGATGTCGCTAGGTCATGTCATTGTATGACCTTTTACTCTAATGAACCATTCATGGGAGAGCCAAAGGTCTAGCCACACAAGGTAGTGATCATATCACACTCGCTCCTCTTTCTATTTAATAGCCGCGTCGTAGCACGCATGTATACAGGCACTAAAGTTGAGTGTGATATCTCGGGGGGTTGGCGTAAATCACTAAAAATTTAATCATAGATTGATTTATTCAATTTTGGAAACATTTAATATTCAATTTGAGGTGGAAGTTTTAACTGTGTCATAAAATGTTCTATGCAGTGGACTTTTAGACCGTGGCCATAAATATTGTGGTTTTGTGAGATGCGAAGGGCCCGTTTAGAAACTCAGAGAATCGTATCACTGGGGTTTGTCATAGGTGTGTTTGTTCAGAATGAAAGAGGTGTGCTTCCGGCGGGCTTTGCCGCAATTTACGCTTAGTCGAGGCTAGAAACAGTTTGTAGACGCCTGACATCAAGTAGCTAAGGGACACGACAGGAGGTGCAGTTTTCATTGGCGTGGCAATTCTTTCATTGTTGTTTATTCATTGATTGTCATTAACTAAACACCAAACATAACTTAATTGCAATTCTAATTCTAATTCTAATTCTAATTCTTGTATAAATTATAATTTAAATATGTGCGGTATACGACAGCTGACTTTCAAATTATACCAAATCATAAAGAGATGTTACTTTGATGTAGCAACTTTCAGCGTAAAAACAACATGAAATTTACAGTGACATCTCAAATAGCCTGGTCACATTGATATGAACTACAGGGAATGGCTCTCTCTATCTTTTCGGGATTTGCCGTATATCATTGTAATACGGAATTGTAAATTAACGATTTTATGATCACTTTCACTTTGTTTAAAAAAACACTATTTAAAAAAATCTTTTTGAGCGTATAAGTAGAACGACTGTGATTGGGAAAGAAGGAGAATTTCAAATTAACACTTCGTTTGATCACTTTTTAAAATAAAAACATTGAAACACTTTTTTTCAAATTATCACTAGTAAACGCTTCCACTAGAGAAAGCTTATCTTTTGACAGATAGGCCTATTTCGTCTGAGACTTACAGACTTCTTCAGTTTCGAGTGCTCGACTTATGATTTTCTTTTTGCAGTATTTTTAACCGGTCCAAAACGCCCTACCTTAACCATCTACCCTAACCTATCCTTGTTCCTTCCCATGGAGTTCATGTGGTCTGAATAGACTAGTTCGCCATTACCCCTCCTTCACCATCGGCTTTGCACTGACTTGCGCTCTTATTGCCCCTCCAAATGCTGCAAAATGAAAATGAAAATGAAAGTGAAATGATTAACCGGCTAACGAGTCATACTCATACTTATCGACTCGTCCCAGCCCTGTTCAGAAGTCTTCAAATATTATCATTAACTAAAATATTACCAGACGGTCAAGAATGATTTCTTCAAGATATATTGGGACTTTCTTTTGAATTTTCCTAGAATTATTATTAGACATCTTAAGATTTGCTTCCAGGATACCTCTAAATTTAATATTATGATTTATGATTGAATTTTTTGGCCCATAACAGTCCTTGTCAAGAAACTTTGAAAAGTTGCAATCTTATTTATACTCTTGAAAAGCCAGGTTCATGTTGGAAATGTATTGAATTTTTGTTTGTAAGTCTTCTTAGAATTCAATTGATCATCCACAATACCACGAAACAATCGTATTGCTTCAGGAAAAGCAGCAGATATTTTTCCAGACACTCGTTCTCTTACATTTCCTGGTTAATGGCCCTGGTTGCAATGAAACTGTCGCTTTTTACGCAGCTGTTTCTTAGCAAATTTGGACAGTTTGATATGCTTAAAAATGTCTGCCTTCCCCTGCCGATTACCATACACAATTCCTGCCCAAGTGCTTGAAGTTTGCCTTGACGTGTCCATTACCACTCAATCAGTCTTCGTCAGCATGGTACAGCTGCAGGAATCGTGTTTTGACCGTCTTGTTTAGTTGCCGTCGCGATTTGGAGTCAGTACCTTCTAATAAGTGAACAGTTCGGCTTGTTGTTTTAGGTTTGGTTGTTGGTTGTAGGTTATAGACCTGTCATGCAAGGCTATAGATTACACTCCCAGCTAGTTTTCGGCATATTGGAGTTCCGTATTCAAACGGTTAACCATTTGTTTTGACGTCTTAGTGGCTTCCGGCTTTCGATTTCCCTCTGATTCAGGCTTCCCTGCTGACGACAAACGTTCTTCGAAAGCTTTTACACGTTGAGTAGTTGATCTGGCCAATTTTGACGATTTCTTTGACTTGCCGTGCGAGTAATTCAGAACATCGCACTATTTTCAATAAAGCTTAGTGAAGTTTAACGCACGCACACTATCTAGGGCTATCGTTGTGTACATTTTTTTTTCCCACAGGTAACCTAAAAATTTTCATTGTGGTTCGCGATAGAAAAGATCTTTTTGCCAGCTGTTTGTTGTGTTTTCTGTGTTATTTTTGTCCAAAATGTACTACCACATTTCCAGAAGGCACACCACCACATCCAGGCGTGATTAGCTTAATGCACTATTAAAATAAATGCGTTGAGCGAACGTCGACTAAATGACTATCAATATTGAATGTATTGCCTGTCTTACTCAGCTGGATAGGACATAATTGGCTCAGCATGAAATGGCAATAATAAAGAGAGTAAGCATGCTAGGACTGACGATATACAAAATAATCACTTTAGTTCAAATGAACCTGATGATCAGATGATAGCTTAAACAATGCTGGAAACTAGCCCTCTACTAATGGATTTTGTGTTTTAGAATATGTTTTACAGAAAACAGGCTGTTAGGTCACAAAAGAAGTTAATTAAGCCTTATTATCTACTATGACTGAACAGCCGTCTAGTGTCGGCAGAAGTGTCTTAAAACCTACTAAGCATAGTACCACAGATCGCCTGTTCCGGGGGTAGAAGTCCATCACACAGGTGGCCCCCTAATTCACAGTGTTAAGCGACCTTTGATTTACCGTGCCAATGAATGAATGGTTTGAGTGGTATTACAAAATCCTAATCACAAACGGAGCTCGTCGAGTACCCGCCATTCACACAGTATGGAGCCCTCACTGCGATAACCGGACTTTCTTAAGCTTTGAGCACTCGCGCTATTGTACTTTGTTCAACACATGTAGATTTTCCCTTACCATTTTGATACAGAAGCACCTATCGATGTAAAACCAACGTGTATTACATTTGATTACAGAAATTCCTCAAATAGCGCGGTAGCATCCGAGACGAGACGCGTCCGCGTAAATAAAATACGTAGTGTATCAAGTTTGATATAACTGGTTCGAACTTGGTATATCTCGTAATCATGATAATCTAGACCGCTTCTGTCTTCGACAAAAGAGTCCAGTAGATCAAGGCCTTTTCATTGACCATCAGTTAATAATTTTATAACTACGCGGCGCTAGTGTGCAAGTATTTTTTTTATCTTTAGATCCTGACCAAATGGATGGTTTCAGTCTTTGAAAAAGTATTTCAGCAGGTTACGGCCTTTTGATTGATGAACAGAACTTCAGAATTGTCTCAAAACGTGCCGCTGCACTTTGGTACGAATAGACAAATTTCGCGACAAAAATCGATATTTCAAAAACCATTATTTTTAGACATATGATGTCTTTAGAAGATTTTATCTTAAAAATAAGATCTATCTTTTGGTTTGGGTGGTGTCTAGGGTCTGGTCCAATTATGTTCATAATAAAAATTCTAACTTTTTATTCTTATGATTTAAAGGAATTTTTGCTCCTACAAAATTGTAGATAATTTAATTTAATGGAACTTTGCTTAAGAATTTTTACTTCTATCGCATCTACGTATCGTTTTATAACAGTTTTTCTAACTTTCCTTAGTGTGGGACTTAAAAAAACAGTTTTTTTGCTCTAATTTTTTTATTTCAATTTAAATTTGAAAAAAATGTTCTAATGACTTTTAGGGCATAAAAGGACGCACACTTTGAAGATTCAAGATGGTTGCTAGTTATTGTATAAAACAAGTTGTAGAAGTTGAAGTGTAAAAATTATACGTTTTTTCAAGATCTCTCACTCACTTATTTGCAAATATTTGCAAACACAATATACGTAAACCGAAAGTTAAAACTTCCATGCACAAGACCTATGCAAAATCGTCTGTCCCCTTTTGTCCCCTTGTGGAGTAAAACTCATTTTAAAATTGGAAGTTTTGCAGTTTTTCTGCATAACTTTCGATTAGCAGCATCAACAATTACCATCAAATTGCCTAACAACGTGAGATTTTTATGAAAATGTTTATATTTTTTAAGTTAACCCATCTCCATTTATTTATTACCATTTATATCACAGACAAACAGACATAACAAATTGAAAATTTCGCACTACAAATCATCGTCACTAACACACCTGTGCCATCTGTTAAGCACACTGTGGTGGGTGATAAAGCTGAACAGATGGGGGTAGTGTGCTAACGTCAAACGTAAGGGAATCTACTATGTGCGCCATCTGTGGCGATACTACCAACTAAGAAACATGTGAATTGACCGTTTAAGGCGTAATCGTTGAAGAAACTGCAAAAGTTATGTCTATTTGTCTGTGTTGACAACACAGTCATTATCACAGTCAACATTGTCGAAGACAGAAACATTCTATCTGGTCAAGATACCAAGATATAGCATATTCCTGAAAATAATTAAAACACTAGCGCTGCGTAGTGAGAGAATACTAAACTGTTCGCCAATGAAAAGGCCTTGACGCACTAAATAACTTTGATCAAGCCAGTAACATTCTATGTGATCTGTATCACGAGATATTCCGGGAAGGAATGTGTTGGACAAAGAACAACGTGCGAATGCTCGTGTTGCAAAAGTTGGCGCGAGTGCTGAAAGGTTGAGTCTCAAGTTTGAGGTTCAATAAGGGCGAGATTATGAAAAGCCCCCATCATCCTTACTATCGCTGCAATGGTTTAAATCAGTGGCTATTAATCGTAGTTTGAAAAGTAGTTCCACCAATAAAATATATCAGTATAACACTTTGTGTTTGGCTCTAAAAGCATCCTACTGTAGGTATAAATCGGTTCAAATTTATTTAACAAAGCTCTATGGCTTTTTTTAAATTTCCGATCATCACACTTTCTATCTAACATCCCAGTGATTTCCGTGGAAGAGCAGGGGCATCCATTAAAGCAAGTCGTGATACTCCCCTTCCTCCACTTTATTGAACTGGCATTCGGATGGCCTGGTGCCGGTATCGCTCTAGTTTTTGATTATCAGTTTCACATATTGAGAATGTTTGTTAGTCCCAATCATCATCTGTTGGTGGTTCTCTGTGTAACTACAGCCAATCTATCAATAACGCAGCAGCAACCTCGGGCGGTTAATCATGATCATGCTCAAGAATATATCTAACAGAAAATTATATGGACTTTAATTTCTAACCAATTATGTATATTAGGAGCGATCCCGGGTTGCTCCAAAGCTCGAACACAACAAATTTAAAACGAAGAAGTAAATTTTTCTATGATAAATGATAAAGGCGCCTTCCGATTTGCGGATAAAACGCAACATAGAAAAGTATGTTTCGGTTAACTTTGCTAACTTTATTCAAATCAAAATGGATTCGTAATTTGATCAACCCATTTTTCAAGGGTTTATTGATGATGGTTTCCTACCCTGTCACGCAACGAACCATCATCAGCTTGTCACATTGGTGCACTGTTCGAATATTTGGTGAGGATTATGTTGAACGGCTGCAAATTTGCTGGTGGGTGACTTTTCGATACAAGGGAACTACAGTTTGCTTTGAATCTTCTGCCGGAAAAGGGACCAGAATGTTAATCAAGTCAGTGTCCCGCCTTTCCTACTTGACTGTTGGACATCTCGCTGCTAACCAACTGTCGCATCCGTTCGGTTGTTGTTCGTTGGAGGGTTGATTTTTGTGAAACTTTTTGCAGAGTGAGGGGTTTGTTGTTTTTCTTTCCTTTTGTGGAATGGCCAGGAACAAGCATAGATTTATTGCTGTTTAAGAAACCACCTCGTTCAAATGTGAAGAAGAATCACGATGATACAAGTAGCAAATGGTGATTACATTAATCAAACAAAGTGAAGTTAGCTGTGATTTTATTGTAATTACTAGCACGGGTGTGTCTAGTTACGGTGAGGTCTAATCCTTTAGAATGATCTTTCTTGCCACTAAACATATAAAAATGTTGTAACCCTGTAGTACAGGATTTTTGTCCAAGTCAGAAACTGACTCCATTTCACAGGCTACTTGCGATCTATCTGAATGTGTTTAGTGTGATGCTTGGCCTGAACTCTTATATGATTTGATGTGTTCTTCTTTGAAAAAATATCTTCTATTTTTTGTATTAAAAGAATTTGTCCGACTGTAATCAATTCAGTTCTAACTAGAATCATCATCTATCTTCTATGTACATTCCCATGTGTTATATTATCACATAATTTGTTAAACATGATTAATGTCAATTCCAACAAAAATAAATTGAGAGGGCGGTAAATCGATCTAGTTAGTCAGTGAATGCGAGGAGCGCAAGTAGAAGTATAACGTAAATCTGACAAGTTGGCAAGTATTTACGTTTCTTTCCCCTTCTCGGTCTCTAAAGTTTGTTGTTAGAAACTATTTTACAAATATTTGGTCGTGGCTTGCGTTAATCGAAATTTTCCACCATTTTTTTCATGATTAAGTCTATCCTGTTGATAGGTAGGTGTACAGATAATGATTGTACACTAAATTGAAAAACAATTTACTTTTTAGATGCTGCATTTTTAAGATGTCAGGTATAGAAGTCGAAAACGGCATCGTCTGTTCACTCAGTCTGTGAACCATTTTGTTATTTCTAAAATTGTTCTATGTATTCTAAAAGCTCTATGTTCCACCTGTTTCCGTATAAAACTCAACTACGGTAGAGAAAAATTTAAACTTCTCATCTCTCAGAAATAACCAGACTCAGACAACAAGGTTGCCGAATATGTTTTCTATATGAATTGAAAGATATCTTGAAAGGCTAAGTAACGATAGTGGAATGGCAAATTTTATTTTACATTTAATTATCATGACATACTTCAATACATAAAGATTACTTCGATCTCAACGCTCCTCCCCAATCCTCGATGCCTTCATGATCTTCAAATTCAGGTATGCCAAAGGTTTGGTAAAACCGGCGGATGCTTGTTACTTGGTGTTCACGTACTTCAATCTGATCAATCCCTTGTCCAGCGAATCGTGCACGAAGTGGTATCGAATACCTACGTGCTGTATTCGTGGATCGCACAGAAAATCCATTTCTTGCTTGCCTAAAACCTGCTCCAGCAAACCTTGCTACCATAACGCCTCTTGGATGGTCCGGAACCTCACCACTGGAGCGTAACCTTCCTCGAAATCGCTGCCTGGTCTCTGGGAACATCATTTGACAACCAAGCGGACCTTGTACTGCTCGATCTGACCATCGACGCCTTATTTGGTTTTAAAACCTACTTGTTCCGGATGGCCGTTCTTTCCTACGGTAACTCTTCAAGCACCCAGGTATGGTTCCTCTCCAGGGCTCCGATCTCCTCTTTCATAGCTTCGATTCATTGGTCTCGGTCCGGTCGCTTCAGTCTTCACTGTATGAAGTGGGATCGTCCATCCGCTGGTTTCCACGGCTGCGATTTGTCTGCTGGGAAACGATTGAATAAGTATGCGTATTGTACGAAACGAAATAACCATACTTGTCTGGGCGACCGCGCTCCCGACCACTGTTCCTCGATTCGTGCATTGGATTGGCTAGTTGTACTGTTTGCGGTAGGAGCGCAATTTCGTTGTCATCGTCGGCTGTTGGATGAGCTTTCAGATGACTCCACCTGTGCGATTGCTCCTGCCAAAGCTGGGACATCAGTCGGGACCTCCGGCTCGTCCGGAGTACGTTCTTAGCACTCGCTGGTACCTCTTCGATCAACTCGGTAGTTTCAATCTCCACGAAGTCAACTGGATCTTTCTGGGCTCTGAATTCGCTGCACTCCGCTGCACTCCTCGCCGGATCATAACTCTGGATCAAACTTGATCGACTTCGCATCCAGCTTCCTACGCTTTTGCTTCAACCCAGAATGTTTGAGCAGGTTCCATCGTTCAACATGCTGAACGACACTACTCGCACTCTGGTTCATTCGCTCGGTGCCGCACCTCGTCACGTACCGTGCTCTGTTTGATCCTTGAATTGACATACTCATGTCCGTTGTTGCTGCGTAGGATTTTCAACTTGAGGCCCGTTTGACGCACCGCCGCCAAAGCCTTGAAATCCTCGTATGCTTTCAGTGTTTGATCTTTCGTCTTCAGCGTGTAAAGGAACACCGTTCTTTTTGCATCATCGATGAAGCTCATGAAATATCTTTTTTTTTATTCCTTTATTATCGAGATTTTCAACCCTGGGCTGGTGCATCTCCCGTCGCACAGTGATTCCAAGGCACAGGCACAGTGATACAAAAGGCGGAAAAAAGTTTAAAAATTGATTTTACATAGCTAAGTTATGTGTTTACAAGTAATTTTGGGCTGCTGATTTCAAATATTCTATCTAAATTGTCATATTCAGCCGCACTTCCGAGATATGGCCACTTTATGGTCTCCTGGAAAATCCAGATCATCCGAAAAAATGGTAAACTCATTAGTCTCGGCCTAAAGCAATAAGATGTTTTTCAAAACCATTTGTATATAAAACGTAAGAAGTAAAGCGATGTGGAGAACAGTTTATGGCTCTGAGTGGCCATGGAGTGGTCTTCCGAAAATTCCGGAACATCCGTAAAATTTGATAACTCAGCAATTCCATACCAATCAAAAAATTTCGCAATATTTGGTAAGTTTGTTCCTTTGCGAAAAATATATGATTCCAATTTTTCATTTTGTCATTAGGGTTACTCATTTTGAGAAAGAGTGGTCCAAAAAACTAAATCTTAGAAAATATATATATTTAGAATAATTATAACTTTTGAACCACTGAAGCGATATATTTTTTTAAATGGTGAAAGAAAATGAAAAATAATGAGCTATAGGATTGAGAAAATTTATGAATATAAAAAAATAAATCTTATTATAAAAATCAAGCATAGAAATGTCCAGTTTTTATTATTTTGGTGGCGACTACAATTTTCTTGTGAATTTCATTTGAGAAAATTCAGACGATTTTACGTTAAGTCATTATAAATATTGTAATGATTTATACAAAATTTGGGCATTCATCTGTTTACCCCTCTTACAAAAGAAGGGTGTACAAATCGCTTGGAAAATCGACTTTTGATCCGAGGCTCGAAGGACCGAGTATTATGTGCCATTCAACTCAGCTTATCAAGATCGCATTTTTCGGGTTTGAAATAACAGCTTCTGGAAGATAGACAGTATCAAAACTTCATCAGCAATCTTTCTGCGACGCAGAAAACATGGCGAAATGAATTTAAAAGGAATTTGAAATGACAACAATAACTGAGATTTATCACTTCAAAAATACGAAGTGCCAGCGCATGTTTCCAAGGAGCCAGAACGTAGCATCGATTCATGACATCTTCGGACCTTGAATCAGCAGTCGGTTTCCCAAGCAATCTATATTTTTTCCCTGTCAAAATATATGTTAAAAATCGCGTCACTCTAAAACGAATGTGATACACAACACTTCAGATATTCTGGATGATCTGGAGGACCATGCAGTGACTAGTAGAAATCGCAAAAGGAGTAACTACGGTGAATTCGTTCTCACATTACAATGTAAATTTACTTCAAAATAAAAAAAAAAGTAAATTTATAAACGTATCGTGTGATCTTACACTTTTTCCCTGGAAGTAATAGGAATACGAACCAGGATGAGGGCATTGAAGTCCTGGAAACTTGCTAACATTACCATTGCACTTAATTTTGAGTTCTCATGTTATTTGATGTGTCGCATGATAGGTTTTTGATCCAAATCCGAATCTGGCCACTTTTCCGGGAGTAGCCGCAACATTAACCCGGATGTTACCAATGCGGATCTGGACTTTTGATATCATCACCATAGACTAATTTTCGTATTCTCATGTAATTTGAGGTGTCACATGATGGGTTTTGATCTAAGTCAGAAATTGGCCACTTCCCCCGGGGTATCTCCGAAGCCAGTCAACCAATTTTAATAAAATTCGTATGGGACCACAGTACCTTTCATTTGGCGGTTGTTTCATTCAAATCGGTTCAGTAGTTGCTTGGGAAACTGAGCACACAGGCATGTTCAGTTCATTGAGCTGGGTTCGTTGTATATAACACTTGGCCCTCCAGGCTTTGGACCAAAAGTCGGTTTTCTAATTTGTATGTATTTACACTTCTTTGTAAGAATGGAAAAATCCGTGGTAATCTAGTGCGAGATTTATGTATTTACCAAACCAAATAGTGTACAAAATAAAAAAAATATATTTATTGTAAAAAGAGGAAGTTGATTTTTCGACTTTTTTCCGCCTTGGAATCACTCTGCGCCGTAGTCACTCAAATTCCCTTTTTGGGTATTTTCGTAACTTGTCCGGGGGTGAAATTCGTGTGCACCAACTTCAGCTTGTTCCTGGCTCAACTCTCGCAACAAGGGAATGAATCACGTGAGTAAGCTGTGAATACACGCCACGCATTCCAAATCATCGGAGCTCCTGAACTGAATTCCATCCACCAGATATTGGGGTTTCTTCAAGCCTTGCTTGCTTAGGTGCCTCAAACGTCTGTGCTAGATCATCGTATCGGTGACCGTGCAGGCTTTGTTCTCCTCTCGTCGGTTGACTCGGTACAGTTTTCTTTCGATGCGAAAATTTCTCCATTCTGCGTCAGAACTTGGCATCCTTCTTTAGTGAACAGCACATTGAATTCTTTGGCGCAAGTTTTGCTGACGGATAACGGATTCGCCGGGACTTCCAGAACATTCTTCATGGAAACGTCATCTTCGAAGCACTCCAGATTGACCGTTGCTTACGCTTTCGAACACATGGTCCCGTTGTTCGCTGTTTCGATTTGTAACGCCGTTTCTTGCGTGTTCTTGAAACTCATTCCTACACGCGCCATGTGGGTGATTCATTTTATTAACGTCTCTTTAAACTGTACGTCTGCTGTAGAAGTTTTAGTTCATTCGAGACGGCATGCGCCATGTGGGTGGTTGCTTCGGAGTCGAAGTACCATTCTTCCTGCTGCACATCACAGATAGCAAAAACTGCGCACATCGTTCGACCTTTGCCGGCCTTTCCCGAACATTTTGCAGTGTAATGATCGGTCCTGTTACAGTTGAAACAGGAATTGTCCTTGGTCTTGCTCGTTTCACCGCTCTTGCGACGTGGTGCTGATCGCCCCTGTAAAACGCTCACTCATCGCTGCTGTTTTTCAGTCTCTTCTTTGGCTTGACGTCCTGTAGAATCTTGGATTTGAGTGAGTCGGCTGACAAAGCTTGACCGGACAATACCCATCACCTTTGGAGCGTAATACTTCGGCAGTCCCATCAATAGCAACGATGCTAACCGTTCGTTGCTAAAACAGCCAAATTCATCTCCGCCAGTTTATGACTCGTTGAAATCATGACATCCACGTACGCCTCGGTTGTTGATTTTTTTCCAGCCGACTCGAAGTTAGCTGCTGCAGCAAACTGATCGGCCGGTAAATGCCGTCATCTTGGATTGCCCTTTTAGCTTGTCCCAAGTCTCTTTCGCGTCCTTCGCGGCCAGCCCCAAACTGTAGTTGGACTTCTCCAAACTGAGATAGATGTAGGCGTGACGTCCTGAGCTTCGTGTCTTCATCCACGACTTTACCTTCTCGCTGTTCTACCGCGCTTCACGTACGTTCCCGAATGACGACCATCTTCATCGAGAACGCGCACGTGACGTAATTTTTTTTTTCGTGGGGGGGTTCCGGGGGGGGGGGTGGGCTGCCTCCCCCCGGCCCCAATGGGGGGCCCCCAAAGCCGTGGTTGGTCTGCGCGCCCGGGGGGCTTCCCTCCTCTTCTTTGGGGGGTTGTTTTTTTTTTTTAAAAAAATTTTTTTTTTTTTTTTTTTTTATTATTTTGTTGTGGGTGTATTTTTGTTTTTGTGTGGAGGTGTTGTTTTATGTTTGGTGTATAGATATTAATTTTTTATTTTTTTTTTTTTTTTTATTTTTTTTGTTATTTTTTTAATTTTTTTTTTTTTTTAATATATTTTTTTTTGCAATTCAAGCCAAACACTGAATTAGGTCCTAAGTAACAATATAAACAAAATCGAGTTGAATATCGATTTGGATGGAAAGCCATTACTTTTCTATGAATCATTTTGAAATTATGCTTTAAGATAAAAAAAATTGAAAATACGACCCGATAACAAAACGTTCAATGTACCTTCCGTCTGATATCGCACAGCTCTGTACATGGATGTCAGCCACTTGTCCAATGTACAATGTTTGTCTAAAATTTTGACAGATGTACACAGGACCTGCATTTCGCCTTCTAAAAACGCGTGTTCTGATTGTTCGAAAAATGAAAACAAACTAAAAGTTCTTCGTTCGGATGGATAATATTCAACTACTTCAAGCAACATTTGTGTCAAATCGAAAAAATAGGATTGAAAATTTTAATTTTTTTTTCTTCAAATCGTAATTGCAACTCAATCATGTAATCTTTAACTTTTGTATGATTTTCAGCGCAAACGCCGTCAGGATTAAAAAGAAAATGTTGCCTTTCGTGTTTACGGTGATTCTAGGCGTGTAATTGATACATTTGTTACTTAGGACCTATTGCATTTGCATTTATACATTGGACCTGTTAGATTGGTCTTTTGTCAAGTTAGAATGTACATTGGACTATTGTGATTGCGGTATGCACTAGTAAAATAATGTTCGCATTAGATCTCTATTAGCTTTATTTTTGTACTCTTGTACCCTCTAATTCTTGCAATTAGCAAACAGTAGCCCATCATATTTGAGAACTCCATCATCTGGCTACATTATAATTCATTCGGAAAGCTCACAAGTCGACACAAATCTCAATCAATAAAGGACCAATGCATCTTATTTTCTAATTTAAGCTTTGCTGCGTGGCAGCAGGCAAAAAATAACAACATAAGATGCGTTGGTCCGTTATTGCACGGTTTTGCACGGTAAGCTAGTTCATCAATTTTTACGAAAATTTCACACATTTATGCCTGTTTTCAAACCTATTTTCTGGGTGGAATACAAATTGCCACTGTTATGCACACACTCCTAGGAGATCCCCTAAGGAACTTAAGTAATTAAATTAAGTATGAAAAGAATGATTTGCGTGATATATAAACCAGCAGTTTTGATTTTACATATGTGGGTCTAAAACTTTCATCAGGTCATATAGTTTGTACACTAACCCTATATAGTCTTGCCGTTTACGCTAAAGAACAAGTATTTCTCGTACCTAGTGCACCTGTTACAATAATCCGATTGAATAAATATGTAGCCAGTTGCTGGGGTTCTCTAATATAATAGACTACTTTTTGATTGAATGTTTGCTAATTGCAAAGATGAGGCGGTACAAGAGTACAACAATAAAGCTAAAAGGGAGCTAATCAAAAAAGTCTAATGTACATGTAACTTGGCAAAAGACCAATCTAACAGGTCCAATCTACAAATGTAAATGCAATAGGTCCTAAGCAACAAATGTATCAATAACACAAGTAGAATCATCGTAAACTTCAAAACCAACATTTTCTTTGTAATCTTGACGACGTTTCACGTTGAAAACCATGCAAAAATTAAAGATTACATGATAAAGTTGCAATTACGATTTAAAAAACAAATTTAAATTTTCAATCCTATTTTTCTCGATTTGACACAAATGTTACATAGGAGCTAATGCAATGTTTGGCTTGAATTGAGTTGAAAGGAAATTGACGTTCTATAACTCATGGCTTGCTGAAAACTTTTTAACTAACTTGCCAGCTGCCGTCAGATATTCCAATATGGCGGAATGCATCCTCTCTACAAACCTTGATTTCAACCATGTTGGAAAATCGTTTTGTAATAGTATGTTTAATTGTTCGATGGTTATGTCCAATTTAGATCAGTGGTTGCTGAAAAACATAGGCTCGTTTAGTTTCACTTGCTCCAAGCATGGTCTTTTTCCAAACTTTCGATTTGATTCAAAAGGTACATGATTGTATGTTGGCTCTAGTTGTGATTCCAAGCTACATGTATACCGTTCTTTGTATGAAGAGCAAACAACATTTTATAAATGATCTTGACACAAGTAATAACTTTCTTGGGTTGACACATGAAATAACTTTCTGATGCGAAAGAAAGAGATGTGAGTGGTCGATAATTTTTTTCTGTTATATAATACTTTGTAGGAATTATTAGTTAAAAATCTTATCACTATTTCACTGTAGGATATTTCAATATCGTTGTTGTTAAATATTTTCCCGTAATTTCTTTTATTCCCAATAAGCTTATACAAACGAAATTGCTTCATTCAGAAGTCTCCGGTATTCTCAATCCGATTGGTGAAACGAGTGGAACTGATTTTATCCAAATTTGTAGCCATTCTCATATCCTTTGGTAAATATTTGCCTCGTCTATTAAACATCTCACATCATGGTTGATGGCACACTCCGGCACGTTGCTGGCAGCTATCGATAGCTGAGTAGACCCAACGAAGCAATAACAAGGGGATGTCAGTTGCTTCGTGCCTAACCACTATATGATGGCTGAGGGGATGAAAAAAAAACTCAACTCCTACACAACCCAAAAGAAACGTTGGAATGAGTCGTGGATGTGTTTATTTATTCATTTAGTGTCGGTAGCAACGGGTTTGTTATGTCCTCAGCGTAACCTGGGACCCGGGATGGGAATTGCAACGGGTGTGCGTATTTCTGTCTTGAACTATGACCGTGTGCCCGTTTCGTTCGACGTTCAGTTTTCAGTGGTGGAGGTATTGATATGGGAAGGGTTCGACAATTTGTCCCATTCATTGTGTGCTCGTTTATGGGTTGGTTGGCAGACTACGAAGAACCATAATTTTTACTTCCGAGAGACATCTTTCTCTTCTAATGTTACCGTTGTAGCATTGAGGAAAGGAGGTGTAGGGGTTTGCATGACGACATTCTGAAGATTTACGCAAATTGATGAACTTGATTTACACAATTATTGCTGAAAAAAGAAATGAATATATTTTACAATAAAATTTATAAAGATTGCACTTGAAAAAAAAAAATGAGACACAATGATAGCATTTAACTTTTTAGCGTGTGGGTAAAAATTGATGAAATTTTGTCTGAAACTAGCGAGTATTACGTATTTACGTTGGCAAAATTTCATCACAATCTGTCAAGTGAATGGGTTGGAAAACACCTGGGATTCCATCATTCAACGGTGTCCCGGGTGGTGAAGTCATACAAGGAGATCCAGATGACCCAGTGGCGTTCATGCAGTGGCAGAAAACCGAAAACATCTGATCTGTTGAAGCGTCGACCGAACCTTTCGATCCACAATGTGGCAAGGAAGGTGGAGGTTTCCGTCTGGTGCGTCTAAAAAACGAGCCCGCCACTACGTCTAAAAGCTCAAAAAGGCACCAACCCGAGCGACAAACAAACCACGGTAGCCAAAACCCGCGCCAGGAATCTGTACCGAGAGTGGCTGACGAAACCGAGGTGCGTCGTGATGAACGACGAGATTTACATCAAGGCGGACTCAAAGCAATTGCCGAGGAAGGAATTTACGTTGCCACATTACGGTTGGCTGCTCCTAAAGAGGTAAGGAAAAATAAAGTGGACAAATTCGCCCTAAAGAGCCATCCATACATCACGACGGGTACCATAAATGGGTAAATCTACCGAGACGAGTGTCTCCATAAACGCATGCTGCCCTTCCTGCGGTGTCACGGAGGCGAGACGCTGTTTTGGCTGGATTTGGCATCCTGCCACCACGCGCGGCCAGCGCTAGACTGGTACAGAGATATTTGTTTGTACAAAAGTACTCCAACCCACCGAGTTCGTCGGAACTTTCCCCGACTGAGAAGTTTTGGGCAATCTGTTTTTCAATTGTCTTTTTGTTAGTCAGTGTAACGTTTGCAAGTTTAATCCGGCGTTTAATAATTATCTCAATGTTTTGTAGTTCAGTCCGTGAAGTGTATCACTCTCAAGTTTCTCGAAGCAGTTTTCTCTAACCAAAATTAAGAAGTTATTGTATTGTTACTTGTGCGTTAGAATGATCTAACTTAATTCCTTTTTGAAGCATTTCACCAGCCGTGTGATTGTATTGTTACTTGTGCGTTAGAATGATCTAACTTAATTCCTTTTTGAAGCATTTCACCAGCCGTGCAAGGATCATATAGACATATATACCATATAGACGCTAGAACTGCATTTTTCTTCAAAACGTCGCTGCTAGAATAATATAAGCAACATCGCTTCACCTTTTAAGACCTCGATACAAGTTTAGTATCTAGGGCTACCAATCCTATTTTCATCTCATCACCCTTCGATTCGTGCTACTCGAAGACAGAAGATTGACGCATAACCATCTGATTTCTAACTATTTATTCCTTGTTAATTTTATTTATTTTTATTTGTTCTTGAAACTAAGCAAACTCAATAACAGAAGGAATCGGTTGATTCATACATCAAACCCACATTTCCGATCAGTTTGAATAATGGATCATGAGATAACCTGAGATAATGGAACAGCTCCTTTATGTGGTAATGCCTTCCAAAAGTGTGCTGATTTGTAATAATAAACTATTTCAGCTTTTTAACTGAGTTTATATGATCAAATACAACATTTCAACTATTTGCAAATACTGTACTTAACCAGTGATTACCATCTCCAAATAATAATGTTCATCGATAAGAACTATTGAAGAAATTTCAAAAGCACTTTTGGGCTGCATTACCACTGGTTTGGCAACACTAGTGTGTTTCTTTCCAAAATGGTAAAGAACCAGACCAGCCCTGGGACCTGGTAGTTAAAGTTAAACTACCTCAAGGTTTTGCCAGTGCCCAGGGGAGAAGTTTTGGGCAATCTTGAAGACCAAACTTTGTAAAACATCTGATGTATTCGAAAACGAGCTGCGTTTGATGAAACAGGGGGTGAATGTATCAAAGAAGCCGCCTCCACTATTGCCAAAACCCTAATGAGAGAAATAAAGTGCGGGCATCCGGTTATGGAGAGGAGCTCCTATAAACTAATTAAGTAGAAACCTAATCATAGTGTAGTAATTCATAGTTTGAAGAAAACCCGACTTTAACTGAATTTTCGGCGATCATTTTTGTGTGTCTAATATGTTTCGAGAACAGTCATTAGAATGACACTCTGACACGAGTCGAATGGGACACTTCAAATGTGCAAATTATTTGATTTTTGAAAATATAATTACAATAGTTTGGAATAAAAAATCATCAATTTTAGTTAAACACTTATTCCATGAATTCAATATTAATCATCGTAATAAGTCTACTCCCAATATTTAGGAAATAAGATCTTTAAATTTTGCATAACTTGCACAACTCTCGGTGTTTAACTGATAGCTGATTTGAAACGTGCTAGGACACGGCACAGTGCTTTACTTCCGACTTAGAATTTCCATAGTAATTCACCTGCCTGAACATTTTGGCGAGACCCATTTCAAAATTTCCAGCCAAACTAGGACGATTGGCAGGGGATGACAAAACTCAGATTAAGCTTCCCGCCAGTCAGTGTGTTAAATATTTATGATTCCTATTTTTCTCCACCGTTCGCACACAGCCATGCAGCATTCCTGATACCCCTGGACGAACGGTGTTCTGGTACCGTCTGATGATAAGTTGCTTCTGTATTAAATAAAGCGAAAAATTGATGCTGAAAGTTTGGACAAGTGTGTCTGGTGTGGCATCACCTTCGTCACTTGTTTCTACGAAAAATGTGCGGTGGCAAAACGACGACGAAGACGAAGCTGAATGTTGCATTCGTTGGGGTCGAGAACTCAACTTGAAACGGAGTTGTCAGTCGTTAGGAAGATGATTATGATGACGAAGGGCACGTGATGTCAATCAATGACTTTTGTGGACATTGTGCCCAGATGACGTCGCCATCACGGGTTGATGATGTACGACTGGAATAACTCCGATACGGTGGCAATTTATGAGGTGAAGAGATTTGTTACGAAAAAGTTTACTTGTATCCTCCGCTGAATTGGAAAACACATAACTCATGGGGCATGTCACTTTTTCAGTTTGAACAAAAGTTTCTTAGGGAAAATTTATGTGTGGTTTTGTTTTGACAAACAATACTAGTGAACTCATTATAATTGCGTAGTGTTTGTCCTATTTGCATCTTCTTGCGTATATAATCCACAGCTAAAAAGAAGTTTGAACATTTGAATCCTTTTATTGCTTGAACTATTTCCTATGGTCCATGACTGAAAACGAACAATTATCAAAGTTATATCGAAAATGCTTATCCTATTTCATAACGTTGAATATGCGCATAATATCTTTTTAGCTTCGCTACAAAAGCAAGGTAAGAGAAGAGAAAAAAAAACACACACATGAAACGTACAATCCACTTTATATAATGCTCATTGTATATTAATTTTATGGAAAGTAATGATGCGGATATTGTCAACTTTTTTAAATAAGCTTCAGCTAAAATTAAATATGATTAAGGTGAATTGCTGCTCCACGTATTTTTTCCTATCTTTTATCTCTCTCACGCAAATTTACCTCGCTATTTCAAATTGATAAATCTCGATTGTTAGTGAATGAACATCGAATCGAACTCCATCAGATTGCTCACAGCAAGTAAGCATACAAACTGACGTGATGAAGTATTCAATATCTAGTACAGATTCTGAGTTAAATCAATTCTAAATTTTGAGGTAATGGCTGCCGTCGAGAGTGCTTCAGCGTATGCCCTTAAGGAATTTATCGAAAATAAGTTATCCACGTACATTTACGCGTGTATTTGTGATAGTTTTAATGTGTTCATCATAGCATGCTGTGGATGAACTACCAGAACGAGGCAGAAAACCCGGATCTTCCAACCTTAAACTGGATCAGAAAGTGGTAGCTCTAATTCGGGAGAGCAATAAAGCCGGAACCAGCGTCAGAATGATTCAACGTATCAAGAAACGGAACAACCTGAAGACCCACCTGAAGCAGAAAATCGCCAAACAGAGTGCACAAAAGTATACCTTCTGCTCAAATATGAACGAGACTTTATGAATAAAACGGTCCGCGGATGACATATCGTCAAAAAAAATTTTTTTTTCTTAGATTGGTAGGACTGTTATACGTTTACATGTCAAATTTGAGCACGATCTGTCACGAAGCTTTTTTTTTACGGCACTATAAACAAGTCAACCTCCAGTGTGTTTTTCGAATTTTACTATGGAATCAAACGTTGAGCAAAGAATTAGTTTGAAATTTTGTTATTCCAACGGAATAAGTGCTTCGGATGCATTGAAAATGTTGCAGAAAGCCTATGGGGAATCTGCTCTATCGCGTGCACGTGTGTTTGATTGGTATAAGTCGTTCAAAGAGGGTCGTACATCAGTTGAAAATCTGCCTCATGATCGTCGTCCAGCAACATCAATAAACGAAGAAAACATCGAAAAAGTGAAGAAAATTGTGCTGCAAAATCGCCGTGTGACCGAGAGAGAAATAGCTGATGAGCTCAACATATCAAATGGATCCGCTCATAGCATTATACACGATGTTTTGGGCATGAGACGTGTGTCCGCGCGTCTTGTTCCAAAATTGTTGAATTTTCTTCAAAAAGAGCAACGCAAAACTGTCGCTAAGGAAATGCTCACAATGAGTGATACGGACATCCAGCACATCATAACTGGTGACGAGACTTGGGTCTACGAGTACGACGTCGAAACAGCCCAGCAATCATCGGAATGGCGCTTCCAAAATGAGCCGAAACCCAAAAAAAAAACCGCGTCAAAGTCGATCGAAAATCAAGGTTATGCTGACTGTTTTCTTCGATAGCCAAGGTGTGGTGCACTCGGAATTCCTTCCGGAAGGTCAATCGGTCAATGCTGAATATTATTTGGGCGTTATGAAGCGTTTGCGTGAGAATATTCGTCTCAAAAGGAAAGAATTGTGGGACAACAAGTCATGGTTTTTGCATCACGATAATGCACCAGCTCACACATCACGTTTAGTTCGCGATTATTTGACCAAAAACAACGTTAACATCGTTCCTCAAGCGCCGTATTCGCCTGATATGGCACCATGTGACTTTTTCCTCTTCCCCAAACTCAAATTGCCGCTTCGTGGTAAACATTTTCAGACGATTGAAGTCATAAAAGAGAATTCGAAGAGGGAGCTTAAGGCGATACCAAAAGAGGCGTATGAAAAGTGCTATAAGGAATGGAAAAAAACGTTGGCATATGTGTATCGCCTCCGATGGTGATTATTTTGAAGGAGACAAAATAAATATTGAAGAATAATTAACCGTTTGTGTTTTATTTAACCAGTCTCGTTCATATTTGAGCAGAAGGTGTTTTGGCCGGATTTAGCGTCGGCGCATTACGCCAAAATAACTCTCAATTGGCCCACAGAAATGGGTAAAGATTTCGTTGAGAAAGAATCTGCAAAATTGTCTTCAGCTTCGGCCCATCGAACGCTATTGGTCGATTGTTTAGGGGGTCTTCAAATGTCCAAAAAATGTGATGAAACACTTGTCCGGAACTTGATTAAAAATGTTCTATCAAAAATTCGCAAATTCGTGAACGAATATTAATTTCATGCGTTGTTAACAATGTTCCAGTTCAATCCCGTACAATAAAGAATCATCCATTTGTTTGAATCAAACATCATTATTTTATCTGATTTGGATGAAAAATACGTGGATAAGTTATTTTCGATACAGTCCTTACTGTGTACCAATAAAAGATCCATTTTATTTTAAATTTCCTGGTTGGGTTACTCCGAGGGTCGAAGTAAATTTCGCCACTAGGGAAATGGGAAAAATCACGTCGCAGTGACGTGACTCTTCTGTGCAAATCAAATAGGATCGGGGTGACTTCTGCCACTCCACTTCTTCACTTCACTTGCTAAATCATTCTCGGAATATCCATATCAAAGTTGAATCCATGCGTGACTTTTGTTAATTAGCAATTTGATACACGCTTGATGCGTACGAAATCTTTGAATAAAATCAGTGTTTATGAGACAAGCACGACGAGTGGAAACCTACCACGTTCTGAGTGAAGATACGTACTCTGAATAAAGTGATGGAATAATGGGTATGATGGCCCAGTAATTTTAATCAAACTTGGTTTGTTTGTCAAATGTACAGGTTTTATTCTATTAGAATTATGGTACACTTTTACCAACCGGTTATGGATGTTAAAAATTTAAAAAGCAAAACAAATCTCTTGCCTCACCTTCTCTTAAACATGGAACTGAATAAATAAATTTCCACATAGTAATGACTAAATTTTATTTAATTATCATTTTCAAAAGTTTTAAGTTTTATGATTAATCCCGACAAAAAAAGTCAGCCTCCACCGATACCTAGAAAGGAGTCATAATTCATATCTAATCAGTTTGTTCATATTTGCAACATGGACAGGGATTTCTTACCTTGCTACTTATTTGCGCTCTGGCGTTTTCTTTCATGCTTTTTACCTCATCCATCAAACGAACTCTTTCGGCTTCCTTCTTTTGATCTTTGTCGAACTTCATCAAGAAGGCTGCTAGGAACTCAATCGGATCTTCCGGTTGATGCAGGAACGTTAGCGCCAGTCCCTTCCTCAACGGTAATCCCATCGTGTCTTGTATATATTTAATATCAGAATCACGCTGCTTTTTTATTTCTTCAGAGACCGCAAACTCAGAGGCGATTGATAGTATTTCATCTGACACTACAACATCGCTTAAAGTAGACATGGAAATCACTTCTTCCGATAATTCCAGGCTCTCAGATTTGCTAGTAAATGACGCCTCCAGATAAACTCGTTTTCCATCGCTGCCAATATAATACTTTCCAAACTCGTCTTCGAAGAATCTTTTCGTGTAGATTTTTCTTCCGAAACTATCAATGTAGTACTCTCCCTTCTCATCCGTTTGTTTTTCAAAGGCTTCTTTAATCTTCTCCCAGCCCCCGTCCTCTGTTAAAATATACTCTGATGCTCCCGATTCTCTCTGATAAACCTTCTGTCCGAATTCATTGATATAATACCTTCCATGCTCATCTTCGTAAAACTTCGGTCTTGCTTGTGCATTTCCCAACATTTCCATATTCTCATCAAACTCTCTTTGCAATTCAGCAATTCTCGCGTTGATTAGCTCCAATTCCGAAGGTGTCGCATTCTTTTTCCGTTCTTCAAGCTCTCTGATCTCATCCAAATGCTTCTGCGTTAACTCGTCTCTGAATGCATCCAGATCATCGATCATACTTCTCGACAACGCCTTCATCTCCTCACATCTATCCTTCAGAAGGCGCTGATCTGCATCATGTGTCTCACGAACCAGTGCAATCTCTTCTTCTAGCTCGGCCAACAGTCGTGCTCGTTCTTCCTCCGTCAATGTATCGTCCTCCAGTATGGCCAACCTTTTCAATTCCAGCTGTTCCAACTTCTGCTGAAACTCCACCATGCGGTCAGAGATTTCCTTCTCTATTTGTTGGATCAACTTCTCCAAGCGTACGATCTCACGAATTCCACCTCGTAAAGCTTCCCGTTTGGCCATCAATCGCTCATGAACTCTTTCCCGCTCCTCAATTAGCTGGGCAACCTTCGCTTCCAGTCCCTGTATATCTGTCTGTAGTACATCGATCGATCGAATTCGATGCTCAAGGTCTAACTCCTGAACTTCCAGCCTATCAATAGCCGCATGCCGTTGTTCCTTCAAGCTTATCTTTGAAGGGAACAGTTCCTGGCGTAGTTCGGTTATTTCTGCCTCCTGGATACGTATTTCAGTACGAGATTTTGTGATTTCTTGGTTCAATCGATCGCGGATTGATTCCACTGACGAACCTTCTTCGGCACTATGCATCTCGTCGAGTAAATGCAAACAGCGCAGTAGAAAATCGTGTAGAAGTGTACTAACTTTTAGTTTGAGACGTGAGATGTTGAATATAACCTGCAACCTGCTGGTTTCCGGATGCAGTACGTGACGAATGTTATTATGATTTTTCACAACTGTCAGGTACAGGAAAACGGTGCGATTGAGTAGATTTTGGTATTGAGCTATTTGGTAGATATCCGGGAACTGATGGAGCAACTCTTCGATTTCTGTTTGAAAAGCCCGGAACGATTCCTGGAACGTTGCTGAGGTTCTAAAAAACAAGGTGTTTAGAAAAATTCCTTCAAGTTGTTGGATTCGAACAAACTTTTTCAATCGCTGGAAGAATATTTTTTCGAATGCAGATGCTTTGCAGGTTGAAATGACCCTCTTGAAACCATCAAGTTTCTTCAAACAAAACTGCCTAGCATGACAAAGGCTAATCACCTTTCGTTCGATGACAGTAAGGAAAATATTGCCAGCCGTATGCAATTCAAGGCTGATGATGAATTCTTCCAAAGCACGTTCTGATTCTTCAAAGGTCTCCACAAACAGAAGAAAATCGCAATCCAGAACGAAACGGCTAAATCCTATTAGCTGATGATTTTTCAGCACAATGTAATGGGATATTTTACGTTGCAGCTTGTCCGAAAGTCTGCTGTTCATTGTTCATTTACTGACATTCAACGGTACATGACTTGCTGAGACAAGGATGACTAGATTTGAATACATCAATTACAGACGAGTTTGAGAACAGAAAAAAGCTGTAAGGTTCGGAGCCCCGTCATGGCAATAAGAGACATGTTCAAACCTCGATCCTAGTTCGTAATTTATCTGGGCATAGAGTATGATTGACATTGAGTAACGGACAATACAATGATCATGTTTCGTGGGTTTGTTTTCATTTTCCCGTGAAACAATTGAGTTGAAATTTCGGCTTTAGTCTAGAAATAATCTGAATGTTTATAAAAAACAAAAAATAAAAACTGAAATACTGAACGCTTCAAAAAATCCAGACCATGCTGTTTTCGAGAATAGGCAATAGTAGTTCAGGTTCGGTCATGAAAATGTCAGTCAAACACAGCCCTTGTTTGTTAAATTCAAATAATCCTTCTAAAAATGACGGTGGGCAACGTACTTGGTAGACATTAATATCTCTTTTCAGTTTTCTTGGGCAGCAGGACACAGTCATGTACTATGTTCCGTCCGGATAGTAGTTTATTCAACTCCTCGTCGCTGCGGATGGCCGACTGCAAGATAAGAATTTAAGCAATATATAAGCAATAATTTTCCTATAGTCGGTCAATAGTCGGTCGAACCATCAGCTGAGAGCTGATGTCTAACTCTGAAATTATTTCTTCTTCTCCTTTTTGTTATGTTTAAGGGATTTTAACCGCGGTGGTCATTCGTCCCGGTGATGGTAGATTAGATATGATCATATATTTCGGTAGCTTTCAGGAACTCCAAAAGCTGCTGTTCACAAGGTGGTTCCAAGGCATGGTCAATATTATAGGTTAATCGCTCAGAACTATAGGCTCTAAAATCAGTCAGGAAGTGAGGGACAGAAAGTAGTTCATTACAAGTGGTACAGTTGGAACATTCATCTTTAGTGATTATACAACTATGGGTGAGACGAGTATGGCCAATTTGGGGTCTGGAAAGGGTACGGTGATTTTTGGGTTTGTGTTATCGGGCCAGCGAACGGTTGAATCTTTAAATCTTCTTAGGGAAACATTTTAACTCCCAATCCACTCTTATTTTTTTTTTTTGGAACAGACTCAATTGGCATATTTCGTCCAACAACTGCCAGTCTGTCTGCCTCTTCATTGCCGAGTATATCAGAGTGACCTGGCAAAAGCAGATACTGTTTTCGATGGACGACAATTCCGCAGTCATGAGCCAAGGGTGTTTTTGGGAGTTGAAATCCATTGCACTAACTGGCCGAGTCACTCAAGATAACAGTCGGGTTTTGAGAGTTAGATGTTGAAGAAGTGAAAAATCTATTTTGCGAGAGGGTTGATTCCAAGGTCTTCTTCTTTGTCTAGGTAGTGTGGCTATTGGAGGAAGATCAAGGTTAGTTAGGGAGCTGAATAAATGTTTTGCTCTAATTACCAAGTAGACATCTTCACGACCACTTTGGCTTAGCCACCGAGCAGCTTTAGTCAACATGCAGACGGTAAGAAAATGCGCAAAGGGAAGATGACCACACTCTGCCATAACAGTCGAGGTAGGACTGGTAACGAAGACGAACAGTGTACATCAGTCGAAGTCTCTTATTACCAGCGTCGCTATCCCTGCTGAAAAGGAGCAACTAAGGTAAGAGCCAACCATTGACTATCTGCATGATAGACGATCTATGGCCAAAAGGCATTCTGGCCCCAATCGTCTTAATCACCCGGAGATGTCTAAAGCTGAGTGTACGGTCAAGGTAAACCCCAAGGATTTTAAGAGTGGGAGGTGCTTTAATGATGGTTTGATTTAAGGTAAGGTCCGGTAGTTTGCTCAACTTATTATTTCTATTGTTGCTTAAGGGCTATTCATAAACCACGTAGACTTTTCTGGGGGGAGGGGGTTGGTCTAGACCAAAGTCTACGCTTCATTCAAAATTTTAAAAAAATGTATGGAGCAAAATTCTACGAGGGGGTCTGAGATTTTCAAAAATGAGTCTACGTGGTTTATGAATAGGCCCTTATGTGAGATGAGATTTTTCGGAGGATATTGTGAAGTCTCTTTTATCTGCCCATTCGCCAATAGAATGCAGAATAGATTCTTTTCCTGGCTTATGATTTGTAATTGTGGAAAGTGATGATGGTTATTTTGCCTGCGTTAACTAAGCTATAGACATTGGGAGGGATAGTAACAAACAGAGACTGCATGGAGATGAGAAAAGAGCAATAACGTGAGAGCAATAAAGAAACGGATTGCCGTTTTCTTGGGATCTGGACTGGGATCGATGGTTTCCTATGATGACGATCATGCAGAGTCGTCAAAAAAGCTTTGGACATAACGATCCATGCGACCTTGCTTCGGACGATTTGGGTATGGGGAAGAACCACGCACGGTCGTAGGCCTTCGAGAGATTCATATAAACACAGTCACCATGCATACCTCTCGCGAGGTAACCATCGATGGGATCTTCAAGCTCGGTGAGGTAATCGTCCGTACTTTCGAAAAGCGAACTGACGATTGTCAAGAAGACCCTGACCCCATTTGGGTGATGAGTTGACGGTTCACCATCTTCTCAAGAATCTTTCCATTACAGTTTAACGAACTGATCGGCTGATAACTATCAGCATAGTTTCTATTTTTTTCGGGTTTAGGGATGGGAATTTGAAGACCTTCTTTCCAGTAACCGGGAATTTTTCCCTTGGTCCTAATATTGTTATACAGTGATAGCAGGATAGTTTTAGCTATAAGGGGATGATTCCTGAAAAGAGGAAAACCTATATCATTAGGTCCGGTGGATGAACTATATACCCCACGGAGAGCCCATTACAGTTCATCGAACGGGAAGTTTGTATAATATTACAGATCCAGATCGGTGTCAAAGCATGGAGGAGACATCTCAGAGGTAGTTTGGTGTATCAGGAACTATGGTTAGTAGTTGAAGTATAATGAGGGTTGAGAAAAATGGTCTGCAAAGCAAAAAAGGTTGTTGACATGGGAATGGGAATGTGAAAACAGATAGCAACAAATAATAAGAGATATTGAACATGGGTAATCGGTGATATCTAGTAATATAGGGAAGGAAAATTCTGTTTGATTATCAAGATTTTCAGCCCTGGGCTGGTTCACCTCCCGTCGCAGTCGCTCAAATAACTTTTGAGTATTTTCGTAACTTGTCCGGAGGTGAGATTCAAACTCGTGACTTTGGTGTGAGAGGTATGGATGTTAACCACTACGCTGGGGTCGCTCTCCGAGAAGGGCGAGTTTTATTACCACTCAAACGATTTACCTTTTTCCAAAGGTCCTTTGAGGTAATTTCAGGGTTGATGGCAGAAATGAATTTTTCCTAGCTGTGCTGTTTGGCTCGATGAATTGTTTCTCTGATTGCGTTTCTTGCACTGACACCACCGTTTCATGCACCCTAAAAAAATTACTGAGTCTTTACGATCACCTTTTGTCACTCTTTGGAGAGCTTGAAGTTTTTTCCGACTTATTTCCCGTACTACCACTGGTTCGAGGAATGTGGTGTTTGGCACTGTTTAAAAGGACGTTGGCGAATTCCTCCGGGGAGTTTGGTGGATTTACAGTAAAACTATCGAACACCTCGTTCTGGTAGCCGGAACAGTCGACCAGCGCGTACTTCCATCTGGGCTGGCAAGTGTTGACAGGAGAAGCTCGATCCAAAGAAATAACAATGGGAAGGTGATCGCTTCCGCAGCAGTCATCCACCCACGGGTAATCATATTATGGGATGAGATGGATCGATCAAGAGCTGATGTATTTCCAGTCGCAAAGTCAATCCTATTGTGATCTTCGCTGTTGAGCAGAATTAAACCATTGTCATAATTCACTGTTCGAGCATTCGACCACGAGCGTCAATAGTATGACCACCCCACATAACAGAGTGGCCATTAAAAACACCCATTATAAGAACGGGTGAGGTTCAACACATTATTGAGACGAGATTTGATTCGCTTATTTGAACGTGCGGAAGGGGAATAAATGTAAACTAGGAAACTAGGGTAACTTTTACAGGGAAATCAATTTCGATGGCTATTGCAGTGAGAGATGATGAGAGAAAAAAAGCGTTCCCAAAAATGAAAACGGACCGTGAACTAGTTCACGTTTTCAGGATTCTTCACCTTGGATTTTTTTTTTCGGGTTGACGATGGGGAATATCGGAATTTATGGCTATTGTAACACCTGCTTTGTAAGAGCTATCTGGGTTTTCGTGAAGGTATAGATTAAAACCATTAATATAGTTCAAAGGGAAATTTGATTCAGAAGCTAAGGTTTCTTGTAATGCTATTGGTACGGGATTGAATGTACTTCACAGGAGAGTCAAGGGGGCAGAAGTCTCACGCACCTTTTTTTCAGCGACATGAGCACTGGAGTCGGTTTCCATGTCCGTCTCTTCCGATGCCTTCTTTTGTTCCCGGCGGGTTTGCTTCTTCTGCACAGTTCGAACAAAACCTGTAAAATTATGAGTACTTGAATGTAACACATTTTCCTCTATTATATTAAATAGAAATTTACACGTGATATTAAATTTACAGCATTGAAAAACATTAAAAAACGTTAATGAGCTGTAAATTTAAAATATGATGTAATCTACGGTTCAGATTTTTTGAGGTTAGAAATAAAATAGATCTTTGATTTCTTTCATTGATGAAAATAAATAGAATAAGTTGTTCATTTCAAAAATCGTCTATTTATTGCACTTTAAAAAAAGTGTTCATGCTAATTCCACTTTGGCAGAAGTTAGATGCCTTAGTTACAGGTTTGAGGTTTGGAGACGAGCTCACATTTGGCACTTGAAATCATGCCGGTTTCTCTGTATTCGTGTGTGATCCAAAAAATCCTTCTACACTCACTCCGATTTCCACAGCCACACACAATTTTTTCTTACGTTTTGAAAATGTTTTTCACAATTTTTCATGTTTCACTCCCGAACGTGCACAAACACAACATGGCGGTGACCACTTGTTTATTCTGACTTGAGAAACTGAGCGGTGATACTGAATTGTGTTGATATCATGTAAATTTCAAGCGTTCAAGTCGAAACAATATACGCGTGTCGTACAATTATATGTTATTGGCTGCAAATATGAATTCAAGCTGAAAGATTGTAATGAATATAATAGAACTTTCCACGAAGGCAGTGTTTATAGCTATTTACGATATTTCAAATTGAAAATTGCATTCAACCACTAATTATGGCAACATATTTTCATAAAAGTTTTAGATTACATCATATGTAATTTTCAGATTTGTTTTCTGTGTGCTTCATTTCCGTTCTTTATAACTCCAGTTCCTCTACTCGGGACGTGGACGTAAGCTTGGCAACGGTGTCCATCAGTTCCTTGACCGCGTTGTTCTGGTTGATGCTCAGGCATTGTTGTACATTGCTTACTTCGGCATAAGAGGTAGATCCACCGTTGAATTGCTTGCATGCTTCAGTGTAGTTGATGCCTTTCGTTACATGAAGTCACGAGATCTCCTTCTCTGAGGGTGAACTGGGCAATTCCTGCTGGAAGGACCGTGCCGACGACGAGCTGCAGCTTTGCAGTGAGCCTTTGTATGTCTGTACTTGTATTCGTGGTTTGATCCTCAGCGGACCAACATTGATGAACTCCGACATCACTGTCCCCTCAATGGTGAGCGCTACTGCAGGGAGGTTTGTCTTCACACCGTAGACCATACGTGTAAAACGTTTCGCAGTAACAACACCTTGAGGATTCAGATGTTGAACCAGTTCTTCTTCACTGAGGTTTTGGATTTCGCGGCACGAAAACACGCAACGACGCTTGTTGAGGGTAGGATGCAGCATCACTGACGTTCCATCCCCGAACTGCTTCGTTGCGAGCAACTATCTCACCTGCTCAGCAACTCGCACTCTCAACACGAATTTGCTTTCATCAGCTTCGGTGGTTGTACCTTCGATATCACCGACCAATGCATCCAGATACTTCCCGACCAGGGAAGGGTTGAGCTTCTTTCCACCTTCAGCTTCCAGCCACATTCAGCTGTTCAAAATTGTCACCATTCATCCAGCCAGGCACCGTTCTATTGTCCGACGGAGGATGGCCTAGGTCCCACTCAGAGCCTGCTGCTTCCGCCATCACTACCACTGTTTAATGTCACTTTGCACCAGGTATGCGTTCTTCTTTTAATCACGAGACTAAAGATCCACCGCAAATAAAAACGGTCACACGATGCTCGATGTGCGAACTAACATGTTTTCGCTTGTTGAAACGATTTCCGGGAGCCACTAAAAAGCGTCTTTGCCGATCACTTGCCAACACTCCAATGATCAGTGACTGAAATCATTTCACTTCGTCCCTTATGTTATATACCAGCGTTGAGTAGCATAATCTCGAAATAGGAAGGTCACGCGAAAGCAGTAGGAAGCAAAATTCATGAAAAGGGACGGGCTCGGTTAAAATTGATCGCAGTATTAAATGTGGAATGAAAAGAAGAGGACAATTTTGAACCATTTGAGAACCAGATTATGAGGACCGTGATAGAGAAAACCAAATTTTCAACTGGCTCATATTCAGATTTGTATGGGAGCACATGTAGGTCACTTTCAAGGACATAATTGAACAACTTGTATTAAGATCAAGTGGTTCAATTAAATTTAAAAAAATGTGATGTTCCCGAAGTATGAATAAAAGTAATTCTGTTCAGTCGAACGAGTGTTATTAGCGTTCAAAAACTGTTCACTTTAGCGTAAAGCTCATATTAACACCCAGTATACAAAAGAGAAACATAGTTCTACGGTAAAACAAAATTTCGTAATCAGAACCATTTGATAATACCACTTGCGTTGATATGATGTGATGTGATGTGATAGGAAACCACCACCAGTGAAGGACATGCCATGGCGTACAGTTCCTCCTAATGGCAAGATAAAACTGTACATTCCTGTAATCCTCACTATTCCGTTGTATGAAGGGCCAAAAACGGTAGAGTGGACCCGTAAGCAGAAGTACTTACACGAAACCCACGGAAAGGATAGAGCATCTCCTTCCAACGAAACGCTCTTTTTACAGGACATGTACAGTAAGTAATACACAGCAGGATATCCGTCTGGTGGTTTGTTAAAAATAGGGTTAGCAAACTCAATGTAGACTGTCGGAAGGTAATTAGTCCTTCGCTGATCTCGATCTCTTGATTTCCATCAATCCTTCATCCAGCCTACACTTCGTCCGGTACCTTGTATTCCCCCCTTACCCTTTGTTATTAAATGTATGTATGTAATTTACGTAATAGAATACAATATATGTATTTACAAAATACATCTGACATCTACTGAATTGTTACTGTAACATAAAAATTAGATATGTATTAATATCTTAATAGTTATGGAAAAGCTGAAAATAAGAGTAGATCAGTCCAATCAACAAAGATTAAATTGAAATGAATAATACCACTTACGTTGATATGTGCACTAACGTTCATAGCCAGACTACTTGTGACTGTTTATTCATTCAACGTTTCGCACGAAAGTACACAATACACTAAGCTGAAAAGCTTTGAAATGGCAACTTCAAGATCATGATGGGTTGCCAACGAGAAGTAGACTAATTGTTGCCAATGGCATACCTATGGGTGGCAGCAGCCTTTTCTCGAGAATCAACCAGGATGCGAGGACTTTTTTTGTTGTTGCAAGTGCTCACACTATTCCTGTTGGTGAATGGATCCGAGTTCCGGCTGTAAGGACGTGTGAAAAGCTAAACTCTTGGTTGGAGCTTTCAAATAAAACGGTATGGACTGAGTAAGCTGCAAAGGGTGTGTGTGTGTATAGCACTGTTTCAACGAATGAGCTTACGGTTGTATAAACACTTCATGAATATTTCACGTGAACTTGGCACCCGTTTCTGGGCAAACAGCACTATGTCATAGTCGTTGGCGGTGTCTTGCATTCTGGCGACAATGTGGAAATGCAGCGCAGAAATTCACCCGGAGGGCATCGTTGGGAGGGCAACAATAGGAATCTTTGAACTACGTGGGATTGTGCCACTCGATAGACTGGTAGGATGATGGAAAATCACTTTGTGAAAAAGGTTCCCATGTAGTCTAGTCATTGCACGACTCGATATTATCAAACCGAATGCGGCGGGAATGTTTTCCAGTCTCATCGGCATTTTTTTTTATATTCTGTTGACATTTGTGCTGGTGTGTTGCTGGAAGTACTTCAGAGTACTCGTAAGTAGCAACTGAAATTTATGCTACATTATATTGAGCTAACAATGCTGAACATTATGATAATAAATTCTTGAAAGCATACGTTGAGAGCCCGCTGCAGTAGCACGATAAGCCTAGGAAAAAGGGCAGGAAATAATAAAAAGTTGCATCGCAACTCGTTTCTAACTTATTGATGGTAGGTAGTGAAGTCGCTCTCGACTATGCCATGGTTATGCAAATAAATGAAAAATAACGGTTCAGAAAACTACTCTTGAGCACAAATGAAAAGCGATGTGCATCCTTCTGCGGTGAAAATAATTTTTAATAAGTCCGTAAAAGGTGGCTATACTTTTCATTTTCTCATTAGAGACTATAGTCATAAAATGTATAGAGTTCTGTTTTGTCAGTCAATTTATACAAGCATTCTCGTTTTCAAATGATCATTCATCAAGTTAAAATCTCTTGAATAGCATCTAAATGGAAAAACACCCGGAAGGAAAAACAACCGAGAGAAAATCTTCCACTTTGCCGGCGCATTAAACTTCTTTAGTCTCTGTTTGATTTGAGAAAAAGAAGCATACCATGGACGGTGAAATCAAAAACAGTCCTTTGAGAAACAACTAGAGTGGTAATTTTATGTTCTCCGTCTATGGAACGATAAGAACGCAACCAACAAGTTTGATTCCCAGCAACCTTATTAATTATGCCAGTGAAAATGTCTAACTTCCTAATGAATTTCATTACGTGAGAATTTTAGAATCTTTTTTTTTCACGGCCACTAAACATACCATTATTATTGTTCTGCAAATCTAAACAACTAGCATCTTAATCCATAGCGACTTGTATGGACCATCGAAATAGATGCTCAATTTCATTAGCACTGAGAATACGAAAGCTTCCTAGAATTCCTTTTTCTACCAGCCGATTCTGGAACAGAAAATTGTGTTTAATCGCATTAAAAATCCTGCATCCAACGTCGCCGGTCCGCTTCATGATCACAGTGGTGCTGGGTCAAATAAAAGAAGAGATCCTATAGATTTAGCTTTTAATGAATTTTCTACCTCCGGATGATTTGCTGTAGAGCAAAGCTTCACACCGAAGCACTCTAATCCAAATAGGATCCCCATGCTGGACAATGCCTGCCATTCCGAAGTGAGTCGTTGACTGGAATCGGATATGTTCCTGCTCACTGAATGCGCTGCAAAACAATGGAGAGCGGACATCCTGGAATTTGATTATCAATAGGAGGGATCTAACCTGACGCTGATGAAACCGGAAACTACCTGAGATTGTTAAAAAGGTCAAGAGCCACTTCTAATCGGTCATCAATTCAGTGCACGATACTAGCGTGCCAGCCCGTTCTCGAGATTCAAATGTTAGCCCTATATTGAGATTGATTGATTGGAACTTCTTTATCATAAGAAAAGAGAACTTTAATTAAACTGGCCGTATCGAATCTTCAAACAGCTCTGGGCAATGTGTGAAATGTCTACAAACTAAGTATTCTTTATTGCATTCGTATATTGCGTGGCATATACATATCTGAGTTTGGCAATATCCTAGATTGAAACGATAACATCATCTTCCAAACAAATTAACATTTTCTCGGAACAAACCCTTCCGGCATAAAATCCCGTCTACAACAATGTCCGTGGGGGTTTTCCAAAACAACAAAGTAAATAGTGAATGGATACTCCCAAGAACCCTTCCCATCATCATAATTATCGATATAATCTTTCCAAACAGTCACCGCTTTTGAATAGGATCCTTTGCAGTCGACCTTGACATTTTTGACTATGATAAGCCATTCCTATATTATCGTTCGTCGTTCGTCGTTTGTCATTCGACCGTCGGATATCATCACGCTCCATGTGACACAATGCAAAAGGGGAAAAACGGAAATGTTCCGAAATCAATCTTGTTGAAATAATCCAATTTAATCTTCCCTAGGAATTAATCCTTTAATTGGAACAAAGCGCTACCGAAAGGATTTGAGGAGGCAAATCCGAAAAATGAGTGGGGTTTTTGACAGTGGGTTATTTTGGTCTCAGGCTTGAAGATTGTTATTGATTTGGTTTTTATAACGCTGAATTGTATTTCGTGAGGAAACGAACACTATATCTGTTTCATTAACACCTTCCCTCGGCTTTTGTTTATTCCGGATAACAATCCAGTAGTCTCTGTATTGAGATAACTTAAAGGAACAGTGGGATGGATCAACGATTTAGTTCGTGCTATGAACAAGTTAAAATTATAAAATAAGAATGTGTATGCCAAATACCGTCAATTCGGATAAAATTGATCACTTTTTGTCTTTTTTTTTAATTATGCGAGCATATTGAATACTTTAAAACAAGTAATTGCCAAGGGACGGATAGTTTTGTGTTAGTGTGGCAGGTTAATTTTAGATCATGGATTCGCTGTGGTAAGTGATGCGATCAATGATTTATTTTAAATCTAGTGGGTATAGAAAGTGACAAATGGCAAGGAAGGGGACGGGCCTGAACTCCCGACCTCCTGCTCAGTAAGCATAACGGGTTACCATTGAGCTATCCAGCCATGATGATGATGATGTAATACTACCGTCTATTGTAGCAAGGTAACTTTCCATAGCAGTGGAATAATCTGAAAAACGATTTGATCAGGATTCTGTAAGAAGGGCCAAAAACGTAAGCAGAGGCACTTACGCGAAACCCGCAAATATAAGGTATAGAATCTCTTTCCAAGCAGTGAGCTATCCATCCATGTCACAAACCATATACTCGAATTTCGTTTTAAAAGCCATTTTTATACATTAAATTATATTTAAAAAAATATTTAAATCTTTTGATCTTTTCTTAATATAATGTTTGTAACTTAACCCTATCGATTAAGCCATTAACGCCCAACGTGCCTTACTAGTTGAATTTGATCAGGTGCATGTTCTCAATAGTTATGTGCCACGTAAATAAGTACACAGTTTGAAAGAAACATGTAGTTTTCTATGTTATCTTATGCACATATCTGGAATGCTAGATTTTTGCATAATTTCATGGGACATTTCATGTAAATTTAAGGCAGATGTCGCCCAAAAACAGTCTGTTGGATGAAGGATTCTAAATAATTTCGTTGATTTCGCTTGCTTCGGCTTGCAAATGAACGAGAGGAAATTTTACGCGTCTTCTGTTTAAATTTTACGCGTCTTCTATAATTTCTTCTGTGTAGTGTTTCACCGAGAAATGCAAAAAAAAAAGTTTGGTTTTACTATAGATATTTAAAGTGTCACAGTAGTTCGAGTTCGTAACCAATTGAGCTCAAATTTTTGCAGAAGTTTCAAGACCTTATTTGAAATCGAATGAGTGGGATGGAGCTGAGAGGGATGGTTACCCCATGCTAGTGTCCATTGACCAAAATGAAACGGTTGTGGATGAGTCAGAAAAGTCATTTGTTACGGGGTTGATCTCATGATCTATCAGGGCTAGTAGCAAGGACTCTTTTCAAAGACTTGGTCACTATTTTAAAGCTTGTAATGCTAGTCTTCAAAATTTCTTTTTTTTTCGGTATTATCGAGATTTTCAGCCTAAGGTTGGTTCGTCTCCCATCGTAGTCACTTAAACACCTTTTAGGTATTTTTGTGTGACTTGTCTGGGGGTGAGATTTGAACTCGTTATTTTGACGTGTCACTACGCTGGGGTCGCCCCCATGTCTCTATTTTTAATGAAAGGTCTCTTAAGTTTTTTTTTAAATGGTCTCTACAGTCAAATTGATCAATATCTGGTTCGAATTGTCTGTAAGGATTTGATAGCTACTTAGTATTAGTGTATAATCTAACAGTTTTCGCTTTTGTGATTACAACCAGTTCTTCCCATTCGATGTTCGAACAACATCATGGCGTTACACGAACTGTTGACGTAGAACTGCTATATAGATTTCAAAGCTCGCCCAAACTCGATTACTGCTATATTGTCAAGTCTTTGGAATAATCGATTTTTATAATTATGAGACATGACATAGCAAGTTGTGTATAGATTATTGCTCAATACCATTGCTTTTGCATTATGCATCAACATTCTAGGAATAGGGTAACGGGATGTAATGTTAGCCTATCACCTTCATTCGGCCTATGTACCAATTATGTCATTAATTTAGCGATAATCAAAAAAATCATGTTGCTATTAGGATGACCGATGAAATTCGAAGCAATTGAGACAATATTAATCAACTTATAGTTGATGAAGTTTGTCAGAAGTAGATAATTTATCATCTCCATGCGAAGCGCTAGGAGTGGACGATAATTTATTGCTAGAACGAAATAGACATGAAGAGAAAGTGTATTGATAGTTCCGTATAGGGCAACGGCAGGCTTTGAAAATTGAAAGATCAAGTTTGAAAACGAGCGGAGGGCATTATTGAACGGTAGTATCCGATCAGGCACATAACCCTTTACCATACTACCCCATGCGGGATAGGCAAGAGGAGGAAATCCCCTTGACTGGCAAATATTATAGTATATATTATAGTTGTTTACTTCCACGTAACTTTCGATTTCTTGAGCTTTTGGGGTATCATGATTTTACTGGTTAAGCTGAACAGATGATCTACACGATCTTCAAGTGATTTAAATTCGGCTTAATTGAATCGATAATGCGAGTAATGCAGTCTGGATGTACAGAAAATAGTTGCACGTTACAAACTAACTGTTCACATAGCTAAAATGACAATGACTTTACAAGAAAATCGTAGACCCAATGTTGGGGACATATTTTTTTGTATGTCCCTAACTATGGCCTGTTGTATCAATAACGTAGTAAAAACGTTGTTATTGGTAAAATTTGAAGTGGAAATGCATGAGTTTGCGGTTGTTTATATACAAGTGGTTCGTCTAAACACAAACCGAAGGAACAAAATCATTGTATAGTGTATTATAATGTTTTCATTATTGAATGGTTGATAAATCATATATGAACATCACTTATGTGTTTCTAAGCAGTTTTATTTTAGTTTGTTTTGTGAAATTTTGTGTTAAGTGAAGCAAATACAGCTGGCAATGCCTAAAATCAGAAAATCAGAAAAAAAAACGTTCGAATACTGCGTTAAATAATAAGTGTATAGAATGGGACGAAATTGCATCCACAAACAGACCTAATTTGGTGCTATTATCCATATGCCCTCGAAAGTTTCTGACTTTATAAAATGAATAGTGTAACTTTTCGTGATACATACTACCAAATGTCTTATCAAACTTATCTTGGCAAGTGTATAACTAGTTGAATCTCGTTTACAACTTTAAAACTTTATGCGTTATAATAAAAAATGTAATCGATCGTTGCATAATAGGCTGAGTCAAGGGACACATACCCTATGTCTATTCGACTGATGTAAAAATTTAGGAAATCTAACGAAGAATTACTGACTTATTAACGTTCAAAAGCTGACCACTTTTCGTGACGATCGCATTTTTGTACTAAGTAGGTAAATCTCAATAAACAAAACACATTGATTATTGTCTAACTGTTATTGTCTAACTTTGTTTCGAGATTATTTGCTGACGAAAGCCATCGAAAAAACGATTTGCAGGAGGTCCCAGTTATTTTCTCTTAATACCATGTAAGATGTATGTACCCATACAGAGATCTTTTGAAACCTTTCTCTTGACTTCTGAAAAACTGATATTCCTATATCTTCTAGCATAGTAGCATAGTATAGCATAGTATACTTAGCACAACATTTTCCGACCATACACTCTACTGGATTGGCTGTTGAAGAGACGATGGAAGTGCCAGAAGAGCTGGCTTGGGTGTGACAGGCTCTTCATCCATCGTTCTCTTTGCTCCATACCTGGCCAGGTCCTTATGATCAGCAGGGCTGGGAGGGAAGTGTTGATTATATGTATACTTAAGAAGATGCCAAGAACTCATGCTACCTTCATGGACATCTGTAGTTGGAAATGTTCCAATATCTTCTCGAAAGACATTTAAAGAGCTTTAAACATCGCTGATGATGTAGAGGCAGCTCAAAAATTGCAAAAGTGACTGAGCACTTCCCCAACATTCATTAATTTGCTTCCAGAGTTGAATGATGTTACCATTATCCGAATTGATCATTAAGTAGAACATTATTAGATTTAATGATGAAATTTGTCAGAAGCAGATAATTTTCATCAACATGAGAGGCTCTAGGAGTGGACAGTAATTTATTGCTAGAACTAAGAGAATTGAAGAAAAAGCATTGATAGCTCCGTATAGAGTAACGACAGGTTATGAAAATTGAAAGATACAAGTTGAAAACGAGCGGAGGGCATATGAAGGTAGTATACGATCGGGCGCATTATCTTTTACCAAACTACCCCCGATGCGGGGTAGGCAAGGGAGAGGACACCTCCTTGACTGGTAAAAGAGTATGCGACCGATCGTGCTCTTATACTACCTATTGCTTTGTTCTGGTTCTAGCGATCTGTTTGTTTCCCTCTCCCAATGCCTAACATGGGTGAGAAATTATCTCCCGCTGTTGGGTTTATTTTTGGCATGCACCGACTATTTCACACATATTATTCCTCTCGTCATACTACTATTTTGCAGACCTCGGTGAGTGGTGCAAATACTGGTACCCACCAGTATGATTTAATGGATTCCCCCATTGTGAGCTTTCTACACTTTGATTGTTGTTATTGTTGTATTCTCCATATGCGCGGAGTAACGATATCTTTTTCATAACCTGTCGTTACTCTATACGGAACTATCAATGCTTTCTCTTCAATTCTCTTATTTCTAGCAATAAATTACTGTCCACTCCTAGAGCCTCTCATGTTAATGGAAATTATCTGCTCCTGACAAATTTCATCATTAGATATCGTTACTCCGCGCATATGGAGAATTCAACAATAACAACAATCAAAGTGTATTATTAGATTTATTTCAGTCGGCCAATAGATTTCTTCGGGTACAGGTAGCTCGCAAAATCTGAACAAGAAAAAAAAATTGGATAAATTTCCTGAAGAATTCCTGAAAAGATATCAGAAGATTTTCCAGAAATCTGCAAAATCAAGTCAGTTTATAGTTTAAAGCCATAGAACCACATTGGAAGATCTGATCTTAAAAAACATTGAAGTATTTTACAGTTATATCTGACGAAAATATGCTAGAACATGTAGAGGCAATTCGAGGTAGTGTATTTCTCTTAAAAATATCTCAGAAAGTTACCAAAATTTCTTTCCAAACCAAAATTACTGTTAGAGAATTTTTTTAAACTTATTAAAGCAATTCAAGAAAATGCAAAGAAATTTCATAGGACGGAGTCATTGGAAAAGTCTGACAAAATTCATGGAAATAATCAGGAGAAAAAGAACAAATCGAACAAAAAGAAGACCACAGAAAATTATCCAGCAAGTCCCTCCGATTATCATTCAAGACAATTTGAAAAATATTTATAAGAAGACCAAAATGAACGAACATGAAATGGAAGATATAGAAATAAAATCCCAAGATGGTCCAAGAAAAGTCCACAAGAAAGATCATTGGAAGTCTCAAGATATATCAGAAGATCAAGGCTGTTTTAGATTGTGAGGTCTTTGGGATATGTTTACAAGTCTTCGAAAGAGAGTTCAATAGAGGGAGGAAAAGTTCATACCATAACCAGTACTTTCCTTAGGATTTCTTCTTTGGGAAATCACTCATCGATCAGTCAAATGTCTATCAGCTGTTTAATACACTCAAATTAGTTAGAAAACCAAACCGATACCTACCTTAAACACCATGTTAAAAGGACAAGCTAGAACCTACCAACCGGTATCTACCTTCAACACCATGTTAAACGAAGTTAGACTAATCGATATTGGTTGGGGTACGTGAGAATGGTGCACTTGGGTAGGCAGAAATTATGATGTAGATTAAACATCTTTAATCATTATAACTATTAACTATGTTTAATACACCTAATATGGTATGCCTGCAAAGCTCAAATGTTAATCTTTTTCATACAACTTAATGAGACGTTAAGCCCTAAAATATAAAAATTAATTTCCATCCTATAATATTTAAAATCCTGGATTGATGAGTGGCCATCCTGATCTGCGATGCCTGCAGTTGCTAGCATTGCTGTTTGCACACCTCGTGGATAGAACTACGATGAGGAATAAGTCGTTGAAGATATTACATGTCTCCATTAAACCGATCCAGTTACTGATACGCCTCTCAAGCAATGTTCCCCATGAAGACACTCCTCGATCGCTTACCCGGACACGTCCATGCAATCGTCGAGGATAGAGAGGAGTTGTTATCTACCTTAAGAAGACGTAGGGAACCCACGCAGCCTTCAATTGATATCGAGCGAAAAGGGAAGTGAATAGTTAAATAGGCTGCCCTGTTTGGTTACGTTTGGACATTTATTTTAAAATGGTCGTTGGGAGCATCTAGTATGAGAAGGTTAAGTGATGCTTCGTTTCTCTTTAAACGGTTAGAATTTACATTAACTTTAGTCCTAGCCACATATAGCTTATGGTTATACCGCCATTACTCGCTCTCTGAAAAATAATACTCACACACGTACTTTACGGCAGAAAATCCTTGTACACACAAATCGGTTTCTTTGTAAATTAAATTTTCTTGCGCAAACTCCCGTTATTCTTCACGCACGACACAATATTGTTTCGGTAAGAAGATGTGACTGTAAAATCACAGCTCAGCACTATCAAATAACGTAAAAGCATTTCACTCGCGGAGAATTGATTACCGAAATTGATACAATTTTCTCAAAATTTTCAACAAAATTTGCGATTCTTTAAGTACAGTAAATACAGTTGCAAACCAAAATACGTCATGATCTGCGATTCCTGCAGCTGCTAGACACAAAATCTGGAGTGGTAGAAAGAGTATTCATAGTGTGCTTCAATTTCCTATCAACTTCCTCATTTGAATAAAGACGTTATTATATCTTCTGTTTTTACACAAAGATTTTGCTTCTCCAAATAATGCTTAGTAAAAATAGATATATTTTGAGCCACTTTCTATTCAACTATGTAGTTTTTTGGTTTCTTTCCATTATTCTGCTTGTGAATACGCCGCAAAATATCTTCTGATGCATTCAAGAAATATTTGGATGATGCAAGGACCCTGGGATAATATGAGTTGAAGGTCTCTGAGCTCGATAATGTACTCTGCAGCCGAATCAATTGGGACTTCATGAAGTCAAGGCACTACATACTTTCAAATTTATAAAAGGAAAGACAGAGTATAAAAAACATTGGACACACAAGAAATAATAGTGTATCTATGAAACAAAAATATTAAAAATAACATTTACAAAGTAATGATATTAATTGTAATGGTAAAAATGATAATAATAGTGATAAAAATTTAAAATCAGTGACAAACAGAAATCGCGCACAGCACAGCGTGGGTCATTTGAGCAAAAATTTTAGTGATGTTTACGCATTTATACACGAAATGCGGCTCACACATGTTCAAAATATCAAGTCGTTCGATTTGAATAGTGCTTAGTAATAGCAAATAATTGACGGAAATTTGTTCACTGCCGAAGCAGTGCTCTACTCTAGGTTATATCTGGTGAAAAATATCACAAATGGTTTTTTTTTTGTAATCAATTGATTTCTTTTAAGCACAAGCGTTGAAAGTCTATTATGCATTTGTATATATTGTATCATATAAATTATTACTAAGGTCTGGCCCAGTTAGAATTGTAACATAGACTATTGCGCACATTTTGGATATACATTACCAACATAGTATTCTGTTTTAACTAAAATGTTCGACTTTATGTGAGCTTTAGAGGGAAAATCAAAAAAAAAAATCATCTCGATTTCGAAGAAATTTGCGGACTTTTCCCGGAATAAGTTTCATCAACAGGCGCACATTATTCTCATCCATCGTTTTGGCAATCTTATTCCACTTGGTTCTCAATTCATTGATGCTTTTGACGACACTGCCATTCACCTTCAGCTTCCTCTTCATAATAGCCCAAAATCTTTCTATCGGTCTGAGCAGGGTACAGTTTGGTGGGTTGAGTTCTTTCGGTATAAACTGAATCCCGTTGGTTTCATACCACTGTAGCACTGTAGCAGTTTCATACCACTGTAGATGGCATAGTTTATAAATCCGACCAGTAAGGTCGCTGTAAGAATCAAAAATGTTTGTTCCAATACTAAATGAGCCACACCTTACTACATATGCGCCTTAGCAGCACCATTCTACTTTCTATACAACTGCTGCATGGACATCACGTTGCCTCTTTTTCGTCTACTATGGCTGTAGAATGAAGAGCAACGTAACGTTGTCTTTGCTGATAGTAGTAGTGATATTGATGCGTTGGTCACTGTCAGGGAGAGCGGGTTTTTGGTAAATTTCTATTTATATCCTGGGAGAGCGGCGCTCTGAAGAGAGCGAGATTATTCGTCATGCTGCCGACGAAAATTTATTTTTGAGGGAGAGAGGGGGGTCCCGGAATCAAACTCATGGCCTGGCACTTATAAAATGAGAGTGTAGCCAACCACGCTACGTTACCCCCTAGCGCAAATGTATCCAGTGGCTGAAATATCAAGACCTACCGCGACATTACATCATTGTACACTATCTTCAAATTATTCAAATTCGTTCTCCACTAGTCTCAGCTGCTGTACTTCAACGGTGTTAATTTCGTTCTTGACGTCTCACGATTGTCATACGAAGACGATCCGGAAATCCACATTCGGGTTCGTACATCCAATAACTTTTATTTTCTCCTAAGGCAACTTCAAAATTACCAATACTTTCCTTTTGAACCGTATGCTTGATAATCCAACAAGGTGTTCAGTAATTACGTTCTCATGGAAGAAAAAAACCGATCCCGTACTGTTCAAACCTTCAAGGAGTTGATGGATAATTTGTGAGTTATATTATGAACTTAAGAGTTATTTTAGATTGTTTCTACAGTTCCATTTGGATGGCGGAAAGCTCCACCGAAGTGTACTATTTAAATTTTCTCTACAGATACAGAATTCCGTTTCAACTTTAAACAATAATAAAATAAAAACAGGTAAATGATTTTTGCAAGGGTTTCAGTTTACCTAACCTTTTGACCGAACAGCTCTGTCATTTGTCTCGTATTAATATCAATTCAATTCTCAGAACAATTAAATATTTCACTCTTGTGCAGCCACAATTTCCCCCTCCAACCACCTAAATAAAGAAAGGGGGAAATATATTGTCACATTCTGTTCCGTTTGAACTTGATGATTCCGCCGTCGGTCTCCGCGTTCCGTATATCTTCACTAGCACTGACTGTTTGTTTATCTACTGATTTCCATAGCATTTCCTCGTACTCGTTATTCCGATGGTGAAAATGAAAAGCCAAAATGACAGATTTATGATGCTTTGCACGAAGGAAAATCCTCCCTTTCGAAGCATGAGAACGAGAAAAAAAAATGATACCTTTCAGTGTAACCTTGCCTTTTCCTGGCATACAGGATTTTCAAAGCATGCGTTTGAGCCGCACAACAAGTGAGCATGGAATAGACGTATATATTTGAATAATAAAATACAACTCTTGGAAACATGGCCGGAAAGCCATCAGTCTTCATCCTCCGCCAACAGAGCTTCCCCGTCGAGCTTTTTAAGATTCGGTAGCCTTTTAAGGACCTCCCTCTGGTAGGCTGCGGCATCAATGTTTTCAACCAAGGGATTTCCGATAAACAGTAAGTCTTCTAGAGTGCTGATTGCCTGTAGCTTCTGGAACTCACTCCAATCACGGATCGAGTTGTATCCTATATAAAGTACCTTAAGGCACTTTAGATTCTCGACACCCTTCAGCTTATCGATGAGATTGTAGCTTATCCATAGCTCTTCCAGTGTATCGCCCACCACTTCCTGGGGGTGATTAGCATTAGTAAGGGTGGTAAAATGGATATAGGTAGCTTACAAGCCCGTTCAATGTTTTGATGTAATTTCGACCGAGCGAGAGTATCCGAAGATGTTTCATGCCATTCAAGCCAATTATTTTGTCGATCATATTTGAAGAAAGGCTTAGTTTTCTGAATTTCAGTTTTCGTTATACAATGAAAAAAAAAAACCTATTAATAGTAACTAATTGAAGATGGAGGACGACACTTACTCGCACTCCACCAGTGTTGATAATGTACCGTCCATTTTCTCTATCGGTGGCCATTGAAACTGCATTTGTATGTCCTTTGCCTTCGTAGGATCTTCTCCATTTCGTACAGCTGACCAGCGTTGAAGAGCTTCCTTTATGGTGGTTGGGCGAGCCATGTTTGACGGGAAATCAAATAAAATTACACCACGGCTACTTAGTTACAAATGCGTTTTGTGTCTTGTAAGCTAAAACTTTGTGATGTTCAATTTGCTACCATTATTTGCTTCATCATACTTTGTTGCCCGCTAACGATCAAACAAATTTCCCATAAAGGACTGACACGTTTTGTAATCAAGGATATACCTGCTGCTGGAAAAACTTTGCTGCCAATACTACAATACTCCGATGTATTATACTGCGGATCCTTTGTTTCGGTTTCATCTCATCTCATACCTTTCGAGAATCAAAGACAGACACAGCACAAAGACGAAGTTTTTTTTTCTTTGATATTTGTACTCCCTTCTGAATGTGGAAATCGACAAAAATAATAAAACTTTTTAACAGAGCCAAGCTAAGTATCTATACTAAAAAAAAAAAACGATAACCACATCTGATGCTTGTCTATGTTTACAGCTGAGCCGCTATGCAACGAACTGTAAACAGGTAGCCATTCCAATAACTTCTTTGTTCGTATTAGGGCGATGCAAAACATAATTTAGATAATTTCTATAATTTAGTAGATTGAACTTTCAGAAAAATTGTGCCTTTTGTTTGAATAGTTTAACCTCAGACTATCAGTTTATAAGTAAATTTTTAAAGCTTATCGAAAATAGCTAAGAGTGAAAGAAGTGTATACAGTTGTGTCTCATTCCAACAAAACCTGATTTTTCGGTTGCACTACGTTCAATGATGTTTGATTGTGGAATAACTGTTAGGAGCAAAAAATCAGGGTGGGTGGATGGTACCATTCAACGTTTAATAGAAGGACCGCTTGTCTTGCAATGTTTGGAGCATTATTAGGAAGTGGAAGCACTCTACATTCCTAGCTTCGGTAATGTTTTAAATTTGCTAATGCGCATCCCAACTGTTGAGGTTTTGAAACTGGATTGAAATGAATTTTCCCCCGTTCTGCAATGTTCTCTCTAGTTATCATATTTGCGGAAGGTGTTGAAAATCTGTTGATGTTAGCATGATGTACGTGGCTTGTGGTTTACGTAAATCTGATAAATTTTATCTTTTCTCATTGCAGGTGAGTCGGAGCAATTCGTGTTCGTCACATCGTTCGAGTCCATGAAATGTGTTTGAATTCTTCACAGGTATAACACTCACTTAACTATCAATTATCACACATGCATTTGAAATAGAAGCGAGACTCTCGACAAAATCCATAAGCTTTAAAATGTATCTCAATGAAAGATTATTTTTGACTAACCTGAAATTCATGGCACACATACTATAACTCAGTATGGTAAAGAGTACGTCCACCGACAAACCAACATGAAACAAAATCCGTAGGATTATGTTATCTAGATATAATTTGTCCATAGTAACACCCTGTTTGCACTACAACCTATATTACGTGATCAATTGCCATGCACATTATTTTCAGTGAAAACTAGATGCATAGATGCTGATATCAAGATACTCTATAACACGTAAGATAGGTTCTGCGAACGGGGTATAAAAAAGACACGAAGAAACTCAGAAATTTCGCACACATGTTCGTGGTTAAGTTTAGCGTTTTCCACGAACATGGATACAGATTCAGAAGTTAATTTCATGATAATTTCTATTCTCATTCATGTCGGTTTGCCGGTGGTTTGCAATGTGAGTCGACAAAACTTTTCAATAAGTTGGTTTTTGCGACTGTGGCAAAATGTAAATCTCGCTGTTGCTGATGAAAGTAAAACCCTCCCATTCTAACGGATATGAACGAAAACGGAAATGGTTCTAGTATAAATGCCATTCAAATCAATTCACCATTCCTTGCATAATGTAGGAATTAAGTCAGAGACTCAGAGTCACAAATTAATCACCTTTTTTCATCCCTAATAATTCAATGTTCATTAAAATTTCTCCCGATTGCGCAGAATTTTTTGGTAAAATCAGGATGCTGCTGAACTAATGTTTAGCTTGAAACATTTCTGAACAGACACTACATAGAAGGTGGTTCAAAGTATCGATTCAACTACAACCAAGATTCCCAATCCCGTCCAGATATTCTAAAATAGTTTTTAAACCCTTATTTCCTATGAGCAGAATTAAACAATAGGTCTTGCAATATTCCCTTGGACATAGATTTTGTTCAGTATTTTTTTTAATTTTCACAACAAAATATCCAATAATCAAAAACTAAGAGAATTATCAAACAAAACAGGACTTTTTCACGATTCAATCAGAGAAGCATGTGGAAGGCAAGAATACAATAGCCCGCTGGATAATATTCATTAGACCATTCGACTGCACTCAGATTTCCGAGCAAATTCGCGTGATTGAGTGGTGGCCAATCGACACCCGAATGTGCAAATTGAGAATCAAAGGCCGTTTCTTCAATGCCAGCATCATCGTGCAATCATCGTGCACAGATCTCACCTTAAAAGTGACGATGACGGCAAGGACGCTTTTTACGCACAGCTGGAAAGAAAATACGACATTTGGTCAAGCCATGACGTCAAAATCGTTATCAGAGATCTCAATGCTCATGAGGAGGAACTCAGACCGGTTATAGGAAAGTTACGAACTAAAACGAACTAAAACGGTCTCAGACTCATCGATGTCACCGCCTTCAAGAATATGACGGTACGCAGTACCTACTTTTAGCACAGCCTCCCACATCGGTACACCTAGAGATCACCACAACAGACCAAATCACAAATCGACCATGGTTTTATTCGATGGAAAGCACTTCTCCGATATTATCGATGTCAGGACCTATCGCGGAGCCAACATCGATTCGGACCACTACCTGGTTATAGTTACAATACGCCAAAGATTTTGTGCTTTAAACAACATTCGGTACCGACGCCCGCCACGAACGACTGAAGCTACCCGTAGTCGAAACTGATTACGCGCACAGCCTAGAAGTAACGTTGCCAGATGAGGAAGAGCTGCTCGAAGCCCCTCTAGAGGACTACTGGAGTAGTGTCAAAGCAACAGAAGGTGCCATTGGGTATGTTTATACAAATCGAGAAAACGACTGGTTCGACGAGGAGTGCCACCTCTTGCGAAGGTTGCGCAGAGATGGAACATCGAAACAGTAAGAGAAATGACTTCATCGGAACGGCGGACGAGTGAGATCTGCCAACTCCCACGATAGGCGAAGTTAAGGATGCCACCAAACATCATAAGAACAAGGTTGGTAGGAAGGATAGTATCGGAGTGGAACTTATAAAAATAGGCCCAGATAAATTGGAAAATGGTCTACACCAACGGATAGTCAGGATCTGGGACACAACAGCTACTGGAGTATTGGAAAGAGGGAGTAAGATGCACAGTATACTAAAAGAGGGATAAATTGGCATGTGAGAACTAAGGAGCGATTACTATTCTCAACGTGGCCTTCAAAGTGCTTTCCCAGATCAACTTCTGTCGTCTATCGCTGCTAGCAAGCAGATTTGTGGGATGTAATCAAGCCGGTTTTGTGGACGGGCGATCGAACAGACCAAACCTTTACGTTATCGGACTCGTTTGAAACACGCAAAGGACTTCGGCCAGGCGACGGTCTTTCCTGCTGCCTGCTCAATATTGCGCTAGATGGTGCTATAAAACGTGTGGGCTTCAATATGCGGGGCACGATTATCAATAAATCCATTCAATTCATTTCGCTGATGGAATTGCTCGGATCAATGCTCCAGGCGGTACATGAGCTGTAAACTAGGCTGAAATGTGAAGCAGAAAAGGTTCGATTAAGAGTGAATAGGCCTTAGACTAAATATCTGCTGGTAGGAGAAGCCGATCACATTACTTAGAGCTTGCACAGACAGAGGTGTGATTATCGACGGAAATGAGTTCTAGGTGGTAGATGAATTTGTGTACCACGGATCATTAGTGATGTCGCATAACAACTGCAGCAGAGACATTCGGAGGCGCATAGTAGCCGAAGTCGTGCTTACTATGGAATTCACAAGACCCTAAGGTATGGTAAACTTCACCCCCGTACTAAGTGTACAAGTGTGCTGGAGACCATCTTTAGCGGTGTTTGTGAAAACGGCGTATGGAGGAGAAGAACGAACCAAGAGCTGGCGCAGCTCTATAGCGAAGCCAGTATCTAGAAAGTCGCAAAAGCTGGAAGGGTACAACAGTTCATTTCCCGAACTGGTGCATTGCCCTAACTTGTATATAAAAAGTGTTATATTCACTGTCATATTCAAATGATATTGAATGATGAATATGTTTTGAATATTTCGATATTGCGCATTCATTGTGAAACAAATTTATAAAGACAATCCAGCACTACATTTTCATTATACGTGATATTTTGGAAATCTGCTTCTGCAACGAATTATCGGCAAATGAATTGCATTGAGTCGAAATGATTATGTCGAGAATCGCTGTTCGAAAAAACTACAATCCCCCAAACGAATGCATGAGTTTAGGCATTTTGTCCGATTTGAGCCTGAAACTTGTCCTTTAACCGATTCAACACGGATTTTGTCTACACCGTATTTCAACATAATTTATGGTCTACATGCTTGAATAAGTGATAAAATTGGATTGAATTCGTCATTTGAACTTAAGCGTTCGAATAGTGTTTAGCAGTCGATCGATGCAATGATGGTGAAATTTCAGGGGCGTTTGTCTTTCAAGCAATACCAGCCTCTGAAGCCAATATAGCGTGGAGTAAAACTTTGGGACCGGTGGAAAAAAATGGCTTGGTATGGCTTCTTACCTTACCTTACCAATCAGACCAAGGCCGGTGTGGCCTCTGCTGTACACAGAAGTTGTCTCCATTGTATTCGGTCCATGGCTGTACCTCGCCAGCTTCGCTGTCTGCGGAGGGTCCGCAGGTCCCCTTTCTACTTGATCGATCCACCTTGCTCGTTGCGCGCCTCTTCTTCTTGTACCCGTCAGTTCGTTTTCGAGAATCATTCTAACTGGGCTGTCGTCCAACATTCTTACGACATGCCCAGCCCATCGTAGTCGACCGATTTTTGCGATGAGTACGATGGGAGGTTCTCCCAGCAACTGGTGCAATTCGTGGTTCATTCGCCTCCTCCAATCCGTCTTGCATCTGCACTCCACCGTAGATCGTGCGCAGCAGCTTCCGTTCAAAGACTCCAAGGGCGCGTTGGTCCTCCACTAGCAATGTCCATGTTTCGTGGCCGTAGAGAACTACCGGTCTAATTAATGTCTTGTAGATGGTCAACTTTGTGGTTTGGCGAACTTTGTTCGATCTTAGCGTCCTTTGGAGTCCAATGTAGACACGATTGCCAGCCATAATGCGCCTTTGTGTTTCTCTGCTGGTGTTGTTATCGGCGGCACACGAATTCGTCTACTACCTCGATTTCATCACCGTCGATCTGAACTCGTGGTATGAGGCTAACTGGCTATGCGTACGAGGTACAAATTTATCGTGGGATAGATGCGGTCGAATCCGTTCGCTTGTGTTTTGACAGATTCTCTACGTCACTTGATTTGCTACGGAAGATGCCATGTTGCGACGTAGGAACTATTCAAAAAAAAAAAAAATTGCCAAAAGTGAATACCAAGCTAGATAAAGAATGCTCTGAGCTTCAGCACACGGTGGATGGAAAGACCCTTTGTCGCTGGTGGTACTTTTTGTTCTGTAACTGTCCCTCAAACAACGTAGCCACAGTACAGCGCATCTCGAAAAACGGAAAAGGAATGAAGTCAGCTGTCCTGAAGCAATAGCCTTCTATAACAGGTACATGGGAGGAGTTAACCACACCGGCAAGATGGTCACACTGTATGATTTTGACAAGAAAACCAATAATTGGTGGCACCGCGTTTTTTTAAAGCTTATTTTGATTGCTGTTTTCAACTAATTCGTGGTCTTGAGTACTGCCATTGAGTGTCCGTAACTGTTGGAAAATTTCCCATGGACAAATACAGAAACATATATTTCATTAGGAAACAGCAAATAACTGGTTCATCCTCTAGACCATTAAGATTCGATGATATTGTAGTAAAAATCGCCTTGTTGATCATGCAAAACATCATAGGACATTGAGCTTTTGCAACTTATAAGTACGATGAAGACCTCGAAAGTCGCCTTGTTGATCATGCAAAACATCAAGATCAAAACTCAAGAATAGTTTGGAGCTTCGTAGATATTCTGAGAATACTGTAATATGACTATAATTGTGCAAGAATGTCTCATGGAGCTTTACCAACTCATAAGTACGATGAAGACCTCGAATGGTTAATCATGCAAAACATAGAGATATAAACTCAAGAATAGTTTGGAGTTCCGTAGATATTCTGAGAATACTGTTATACTACTATGATTGTGCAGTGATGTCCCATGGAGCTTTACCAACTCAGAATTACGATAGAGACCTCGTAAATCGCCTAGTTAATCATGCAAAACATAGAGATATAAACTCAAGAATAGTTTGGAGTGCCGTAGATATTCTGAGAACACTGTTATACTACTATGATTGTGCAGTGATGTCCCATGAAGCTTTACCAACTCAGAAGTACGAGGAGACCTCGCAAATCGCCAGAACAAGCAAAATATAGAGGTCTTGAGTTAATAGTTTGGAGTGCCGTAGATATTCTGAGAATACTGTTATAGACTAATTGTGCAAGAATGTCTCATGGAGCTTTACCAACTCATAAGTACGATGGAGACTTCGTACATTGCCTAGTTAATCATGCAAAACATAGAGATATAAACTCAAGAATAGTTTGGAGTTCCGTAGATATTCTGAAAATACTGTTATACTACTATGATTGTGCAGTGATGTCCCATGGAGCTTTACCAACTCAGAAGTACGATAGAGACCTCGTAAATCGCCTAGTTGATTATGCAAAACATCAAGATATAAACTCAAGAATAGTTTGGAGTGCCGTAGATGTTCTGAAAATACCGTTATATGACTATAATTGTGCAATTATGTCCCATGGAGCTTTTACCAGCTCATAAGTTCGATGGAAACCTCGTAAATCGCCTTGTTGATCATGCTAAACATAAAGATCTAAACTCAAGAATAGTTTGGAGTACCGTAGATATTCTGTGAAAACTGTAATATGTCCGCAACGGTGTTAAGATTTTCCTTGTAGCTTTTACAGCTAAGCAGTACAGTCAAAACACTCTAAACCTGCTTGTCGATCATGTACAACATCAAGATCTAAACTCAAGGACAGTTTGGATGATCTAGATCATCATTTTGTCCGTAATCATACCTGCTCAATATTTTTCCTAGTTAAAAGAGTTATTTTTAAACAAGTTTGCAGAACACAGTTCCTCTGTAACTCTAATAGCCTTATTTTGATTTCTTGGCATTTTGAGTTCTGAGTGCGTTTCAACATATGAGAATCTCAAGCATGAGACCTGCTCATCAAATTGAGGCACGAATTTATTTAAACTATGAGTCTCAATGAATTCAATTCCAGAAAGATTTTCCATTCACTGCCGGCTTCTCAAGCCGACATTTCCCCTAACTGGAGCCTAACAGTAAATTTCGAAATTGGAAAGCTAGGAAAATTTAAACTGACACTTTGCTTGTTCACTTTTCAAATTAAAAAAAAAAAATAAAATACTGAAACACTCTTTCAAGCTATAACTAGTAAACGCTATCAAATTCCTTTAAATCCCACTGAAACAAAAACTTTTAACAGGTAGGCCTATTTCGTCTTTAGCTTACAGTCTTCTTCAATGTCGAGTGCTCGACTTTAAATTTCGATTTTAATTTGACCTCTAGCTTTCCTCGGTTTGCTTGAAAATTCACGTTAAAGGTTGTACGGAATCAAATCGCACCACTTTTAAATGGCTGTAACTTTTTGCCCGTTGGGTCTATTGAAATTTTGGGTGGAATTAGTTTAATGTGCATTTGTTTACACTGAGTAAGTTTCACTAGCAGATGTGCGATCGTTTCGAAGATGGAGTCGGAAGAACAGCAGCGGCGCAAAGAAATTTTGCGCATTTATCTCGAAAATCCGAATCTTTCTCATCGTGCCATCAGCAGGAAGCTGGAAATGGTACATTCTACGGTGTCTCGTGTTTTAAATCGGTACCACGAACGTTTGACCATTGGTCGGAAAGAAAAAAGTGGCAAAAATGGATCTCCGTATAGTGTTAAGGATCACAAGCGGGTAGTTCAAGCTTTCAAGAGGAATCCCAACAGTTCAGTTCGAGATGTGGCGAAGAAACTGAATCTAACCAAAACTTTCGTGCAAGATGCAAAAAACCGAGAAGGACTACACACGTACAAAGTCCAAAAGGCAACCAATCGCGATGAACGGCAGAATACGGTAGGTAAAACACGTGCACGGAAGCTCTACACCCAGATGTTGACGAAACCACATTGCCTCGTTATGGATGATGAGACGTATGTAAAAGCAGGCTTCCGGCAGCTTCCGGGGCTACAGTTTTTCACTGCTCATCGTAGATTCGATGTCCCTGAGGACGTTAGAAAGCAGAAGATGTCAAAGTTTTCCAAAAAATATATGATTTGGCAAGCAATTTGCTTGTGTGGAAATTGGAGCACCTCATTCGTGACAACTGGAACGGTCAATGGGCAGGTGTACCTAAAGGAATGCCTCCAAAAGCGTCTACTTCCTCTTCTGAGGTCACACGATGGTCCTACGATTTTCTGGCCGGATTTAGCCTTGTGCCATTACTCGAAAGAGGTTTTGGAGTGGTACAAGGCTAAGGAGGTCAATTTCGTGCCGAAGCATCTCAACCCTCTGAACGCACCGGAACTGCGGCCAATTGAAAAGTACTGGACCATCATGAAGCAGCCACTTCGGAAGCATCCTAAGGAATGAAATCGGAGGAAGATATGAAGAAAAAATGGATTGCCACGCAAAAAAAAGTTGGTCCAAATGTTGTTCAGGACCTTATGAGTAGTGTAAAGAAGAAGCTTCGTGCATTTGGATATGGAATTGAAATTGAATAAAACAAACATGGGAAAATATTCATAACATGTTTTAGTTTACTCCCTGAAAGTTTGAAGATGATTGGTTGAACGGGCGAATTTTGCCGAATATTTGTGTGTGTCGCAATTTGATTCCGTACACCCTTTACCACCACCAGAAGTGGGTGGTGCCAGCTCCCCGATTCAATCGAAAATATTAAATCTGAAGAAGTATATTTTAAAAGTCTAATGGCGGTAAGCTTCAACCGATATTAAATTCCGATCAAGAATGACTGGCTTTAACTAGTGGATATTAAACTAGATCAACGTTATTCCTAGCAAACATTTTGCAGATTATCTAAACAGGGGCTATATTGAAAGTTAATCCGGGTTGAAGCTAACCGTCATAAATATAGCTGAGGCTTTTCCTTGCTAAAGTTTATTGAAGCAATATCGAACGCTAGCTCAATTTTCAATGATTGTGCTGACTTTTACCAGTTGTTGATAAGTGTCCTTGTGGCCGTCATTTATCTTATTCATTTGATATCAGATCGAATGCAGTCAGAATGACCTTTCAGCTAGCTTTTATGCTTCACAAGATACCCAACACCCAACTACTGCCACTATTAATTGTAGTTGTTCAAAACGTATCCCGGTTCATATAATGTTGCTGGACTTTAACATCTATTGAACATGCACTGTCTCAATATGACTATGATGCAATTTGTTTAAGATACAAATTGCCCCAGTTTCTCGCCATAGAAGTGGCAAAGTGTTTGAAGTTTCGAACGATTGTTGCTACATACATTTTCCTGTATCAACCAACTTTTCCTTGCACAGGAAGCGCGTGTCCTGGATTAGCATGCTGTGTTCACTCGAGTCGAACACCTGATGAATTCCGAGTATTTGCTGGGAGTGCACCAATTCAATTTGAATGGGCGTTGTGATATTGCAATAACGAGAAGCAGATCAATGGATTTGAATTAAAATCTATAGGCTCTGGATTTGAATTAAAATCTATAGGCTCTGGAAAATACGATTAAAAAAATTTCCCATGAATTGCTGATCAATTGATGTAGTACATATGTTCCTCGGAAGCACTTTCAGAAAATATTGAACCCAGAAAAGAGTTAGCATCCACTTTGTGAAACGAACCGTAACCCTGATGACTGACATGAATTGCAGCGGGAATCGGATAACAAAGAAAAGTCCTGCAAAGGCTCACTCTTCCTTCTTCCCTCGGGGGACAAATTGAAACAAAGAGCTTTCTTGTCCGCCCAGAACCGCTCCCTATGCTGTTTTCCTTGTTGGTCTGACTCTGCTGCGGCACAAAAGGTAACGTCTGTTTCGTACATTTGCCTTCCACAACCTCTTGTGACGAATGTCAAATTGCGCCCGAAAGCGTCACCTGAGAACGGGTTGTGTACGTGCGTTTACCGCAATTTTGTCGGTCTCTATGGAACCACCCACTTGTCACTCGATTTTAAATAATGGAGCAAGTGAATATTTATCTCTATATTGCAGGATACGAGCTGTGAACAGTTTTCCGTTCTGTGCTTGGTAGTTTATTACGGATAGAGTAGTGATTTTTCTGAATGTCTTCTTGGTTGGTAATATGACTGTGCACTAGTTGAAAAAAAAAATGCATTCATTCCACTCAATTGAAGTAATGCAAAAAGAGCACTTTGAAATGTCGTCGCATGTGGACGGACCGTGACTGAAGGGCGTCAAAATAGGAGTTGAATAACTAAACATACGGTAATCACACAACTGAAGCACGTTCTCCGTCTACTATATGTACAATTGCTTTTCGGGCAACATTACAAATCACAGCGTATTTTCGAAATGATTGATGTGCTTGTACTTTGATGCGATATTCAGTTTTATTTTTTTCTGTGTTGGTAACCGTAAGCTTCATCAATTTAATAAAAAATGTCATTTATTAAACTCTCTAAAATGACTGAATTACATCATTGCCACGCATAGGAAATCTCGAAGCAAATCTGGTTTTCTGCTAAGGGATTTCACGAAACTACAATTGGATGAAAAAGCCTTGCTTACTTCACAAATTGCATTTGATAAACCCAATAAATAGATCTCAATTTCACCGTTTGAGTACCGTTTCGTGACATCGCAACAGTTTATGCACCATCATCTGTTCGATCCACATCAACTGTCAGCTATAATCTACGACAAGAATGACAAATCGCTTCGACAAGACACTTGTTGCTTGTAACGATTGTTATTTCTTGTTTCTGCTATACATGTGTAGATTCTCTGGGGATTGTATTTCATAGTGATGTGTTCATCCTCCCTCTCGACTTCAGCTCATCAGATTACTGTTTGAACTAAATAAAAACAGTACAAATGTATGTCATTCTAGGAACTCGCTTTCTATTTAACATAACACGCTAACCGCTCTTAGAAGTTTTTGTTGTTGTTGACTGGCAGAAAATCTGCAGTGCTGAGTGAATGTATATCAGCTAGTTAGTTTTCATTCCAGAAAGTGCAGAGCAAGTTCAAGCTAGCAAACTAGCAGACCATAGATGAAAAGAAATCTTGGCATAGTATTTCTCTTTCGAGTTTGATTGACATAGTCTGTTGTACTTTAAGTAAAACGCATCTGTATGCAGTTTAAAAAAAATTATTAGTAGAGGTATTGTCACTCATGTATAATCTAGTATTCAAAGCATGATGTTTCTCACGATGCGTCAGTACATTGTGTAAACAAAGCTTCATTCCCATTTGAAGCAAATCTCTATGATCTTTTTGAAGGGAAAAATATTTTGTGAGATGATGCATACTTCTGTCCAGTGGTGTACCTTTTTCTTATCTCGAGATTCGTTTGTGAAGATCCTATACAAAAAGAAGCTTATTTCTGAGTCACAGCCCACAATGGAAGTGCGTTGTTTTTCATTTATTTATTTAATTTACTAAATCGAGTGAATGGATTTTAGGAGCATTCTTTAGCCATGAGTCGGTGAAAGCTAGACTGCATAAAACCCATCATTTCCCTCAAGTTTTATTTTCACCTTGTTAATTGTCTCGGCTTTTTTTTAATAAAGTACTTATCACTGTGCTTGCAGCACACAAAGTACATTGTTACAAGATTGACCGGCAAACGAGATAAGAGAGATTGTGTATTCAAATTTGCGTTCTTTTTTCTCCTGATATATTCTCTTCGTTAAACAAACGCAACCAAACGTAGGTAGCTGCTACCTATGGCTTCTTTCTGGCGTTAGGCAAGTGTTTTTTCATAGCCTGGCAGTTCGCAAACAACCACGAGATAATGTCATACGGTGTTCGAAAATTATGACATGCCAGTGAATGAGAACGGTGACGTTGGGGTTTTCTAGTAAGAAGCAATTTTTTTGGAAGATGAAATATAATAATTATTTATTGTTGAAAAAAATAGATGGAATGGGAAGGGTTTTTTTTTTTTTTTTTTTTTTTGTGGTGGCTGGTGGATTGATGAATTATGGTGTGTGGTCACTGTTTCTCGTTTTGGTTTGGGGGGTTTTTTGTTTGGTTTTGTGTGTTTTTTTTGTTGCTGGTTATTTTTGGAGATTAAATGGAGGGAAAAAAGTGTTAGGGGGGGGGGGGGAAAAGAGGATAAAAATGTGAAAAAAAAAATTGATTTTAATTTTTTAGAAGTAAAATAAATTTTCTATTTTATTTGGGTGGGTGGGTGACGGACCCCTTGGAGGACAACAACATTGATGCACCCGAAGATGGTATGCTAAATTTGACGTCTTCTCTTAATCAAGGAGAGGTAAATAGTTTAAGCAACTTTAATCTGTCGACTAACATTAATTTTGCGTATGATGAAAAGGAAATTCATTCCAATAGTTTTAGTTTTTCGAGTAATATAGTGCCACAAATAACCGATCCTCAGAAACATGAGAGCAAAGAATTAATAATGTATTGTCAAAATTTTAACAGAATGAAAAGTGCAATTAAAGTGAACGAAATTTATAAACAAGTTGCTGCGTGCAATTATACAGTAATTGTAGGAACTGAGACGAGTTGGGATGATGGAATGTATAACGAAGAAGTTTTTGGCAATCTGTTTAACGTTTTTAGAGATGATCGCGATAAATTGTTATCCCAAAAAAAAATGCGGTGGAGGTGTTTTAATAGCAGTTAGTGTTAACTATGAATCGGAACAAATTTCATCAGACAAGTGTAAGGAGTTTGACCATGTATGGGTAAGATTTCTCATTGGAGGTCAAATTCACATTTTTGCGTCAGTGTATTTCCCCCCAGAACACGCGAGGAAAGAGTCGTATGAAATTTTTTTTAGTATTGCTGGTGATATTGTTTCGAAATTTGATTCTGAAGCAAATGTTCACATATACGGAGATTTTAACCAAAGAACAGCCAATTTTATTGTTGATGACGAAAATGAATCTTTCTTGATACCAATTGTAGGGGACAACGAAACGCTTCATACTCTGTTTGATAAAAGTGCTGAATTAGGGCTACATCAAGTAAATACCGTGAAAAATAAAAACAACTGCTACTTAGATTTGTTATTCACAAATATGTCGGACGATTTCTGCGTATCCGAGTCATATTCGCCCCTTTGGAAAAATGAAGTATTTCACACTGCTATTGAGTACTCCGTATTTATACACGAAGAAAACCCAACGAAGGATAACAATTTTACCGAATCATTTTATGATTTCAGCAAAGCAAACACTGCAGTAATCAAAAATAAATTAAATTGTGTTGACTGGCAAATTTTAACGCGTAATCGTAGCATAGAAAAATCAGTGGATGCATTCTACGAAATAATGTACGATATTTTAGAACAAACAGTCCCCAAAAAGCGAAGAAAGAAAATCAATAACAAAGCACCAGTGTGGTTCAATAGACAGGTAATCAATCTTAAAAATAGGAAGCAGAAAGCACATAAAGCATATAAAAGAAATAAAAGTGATGAAAACCTATCTATCTACCTGACCATATGTGATCAGCTAAATCTTGAAATGAAAATAGCATACAAAGAACACAACACAAAAATAGAAAACAATATAAAATCGGATCCTAAATACTTCTTCAAACATGTTAAAGAGAAACGAAAATCTCAGAGCTTTCCTTCAAAAATGCATCTAGATGACAAAAGTGGTAATACTTCTAATGAAATATGTGACTTATTTGCTGATTTCTTTCAAGACGTCTATACATCTCACGATGATAATGAGCGTGATCATCAATATTTTTCGTACCTCCCTGAACCAATGAAAGATATTTCAGTCTTTAGTTTATCCGATAAAGAAATCTTACGTGCCCTTGAAACATTGGATGCCTCAAAAGGTGCTGGACCAGATGGTTTACCTCCTATATTTCTCAAATCGTTTTCAAAAGAATTAGTTGAGCCTTTATTTTTGCTTTTTAATTTATCACTGAAGTCCAGTATTCTTCCCGCCATTTGGAAGAAATCATTTTTAATCCCAATTTTCAAAAGTGGTAAAAAATCTGATATAAAAAATTACCGTGGGGTTGCTATTCTATCTTGCATCCCTAAACTATTTGAATCTATTATAAATGACAAAATTTTCTCTCAAGCTAAAATATTGATTACTAATAAGCAACATGGTTTTGTAAAAGGGAGATCAACATCTACTAACTTGATCAACTTCTTAACATTTTCGTTAAACGTAATGGATAAAGGTCATTATGTAGAAGCATTATATACCGATTTTAGTAAAGCCTTTGACAGAGTAGACATACCTTTGCTGCTTTTTAAGTTATCAAAGTTAGGATTTAATCCAAGATTACTGAAATGGATCGAGTCCTACTTGACAACAAGAACGCAAAGAGTAAGACTTGACGGCAATCTCTCTAAAATAGTAAATGTCACATCTGGAGTGCCACAAGGTTCACATCTTGGTCCCTTATTATTTGTTTTATTTGTTAACGATGTAGAAATTTTTTTGAAAGTTCTTCAAGTCTCAGTATATGCAGACGACATGAAACTGTTTATGGAAATACAAAAACCACATGATCTTGATATTTTTCAACACGAAATCAATAATTTTTACACCTGGTGTAAAAAATGCTTGTTAGAACTTAACGTTAAAAAATGCACCTCTATATCGTTTTCGAGAAAGCATTCCATAACACAAAAAACAGTTTCTCTAGGTCAGATAGTAATTGAAAGATGTCATCAAATTAGAGACCTAGGAGTAATACTTGACACTAGTTATCCCTTGGCGATCCACTACAATAATATCATCTATAAATCAAATAACATGCTTGGGTTTATTAAAAGATATAGTTTGCATTTCAACGACCCCTACACATTAAAAAAAAAAGCCGTGCACACATCAGACGTTTGTTGGATCTTGGCTCTTCTAAAGGGGAGGTAGCTCATCGAAACTTCTGGTCCGCTTCTTAGCATCTTTGTACGACGTACCAGCTGGTAACCCAACGATTATCTGTCGATCTGCTCAATTTGGAGGAGGTCTACATTGAGTTCTCTCAAATTATAATACTTTCCACATCAATAAAAAATAATGAAAATTTATCGGGGGGGTGAGAAAAAAAAATATTGTGAAAGGAACCAATCCTCCCGCTTAGGGGGGTGGGTTGCCCCACAAGAGAGAGAGGATGGAAATCCAGAGAAGGAAAAAGCCGGCGAGCGAAGTCGAACTCCTTATTATAACTTATTTACCCAAATCCTTCAATCGTAATTGAAGGTATGGTTGTTTCGTTTGTACGATGTTCTTCCTTGTTGCTGCTAATACTAGTAGCAGTAGTATATTGCTTAAACTCTTAACGTTTTTCCCTCAATAAAAACTCAATAAAGACTGTGGAAACTGTGTAGAAGACACATAGAGATGTCATAAGAGAACCGCATGAAAAGCGTACGCGGGTTACACTCGTGTCACGCTAAATATAAAAAAAGAAAAAAAACACAGTCGCGGCACAAACTAGAGGTAAAAGCAGATGATACCCAATATCTGTGCTTCTGTCTGCTTCTGAATAGTAAGGGGTATGTAACGAGGGTAGTACGGAGGGTTGTTGTGCGAAACGTGTCTGTTTTCCACTTCTCTATAACACTCTTGTAAAAGAAGAATGAAAAAGAAGAGCAGTATAAGATAACAGAGGAGAAGAGACGAGGGGTTCCAACTGGGAAGTGGAAAATTAACAGGATGTTGCGACCGTCCGTTCCTACTGCTCAACTCCACGCCTCGCATCGACACATAAGATTACCACAAGAGACTTGGAGGCGATACGTGGAGGCGCGTGGGCGCAGTGCTCGGACAGTTTTGTCACTGAGAATAGGGTGGGAGGGGCGACCGGAAACCTGTATACCCTTTAATCCATTTGCCATTTTGCCAATCCCCATTTTTAACAAACTTTAGAACGCTTTTTGAAATCCTTTGCACTCTAAAAGGCGAGGTAAACGCGGAGGGCAACACAAAATTCATCAGGGTCTTCATGTTTTTCGCAATATTTCTACTTTAAACTTACTTTAAAATTGCACTTCTGAATTTCAACTACTATATTCATAAAAAGATGGCATGTGCTTATAACCAATGTAAGATTAGATTTTAATATTGTGTTTAGTGGCATTATGGTAAGATAAGCCATTTATTTCAGGAATCATCAAACCGGACTCTTCGTTCACTCCATTTGCTATCTTTGAAATGTTACTAGAACAGTATAAAGAAAAAATATTACTACATGTCTTTTAAAACAATATCTTTTATTGAAATTTTATCTTTGATATTTTTAATGATCTATTCTGTTTTCAGCTTTTCCAGGACAAGGAGGATATTAATTCATATTTATTTTTCAGTAACAATCCATTGGTAGTATCATTCAAGTTTGAAATTTGAATAAATGAGCATTTTTGTCTATAATGATATCCTAATTTTTGTGTACAAAATATACTTAATATTAAATAAAATATAACGGGGAAAGGGAGGGACCATCAGGGCACCCAAGTGAAACGATTTGGATAGGGAGCATGGGACTGCCTCCTCCCTATTGTTAACATTTCGCGGAACGAGGGCCCCATCTATATATATAATAACGGAGTAAAAGAAACAAACAATACAGTACATAACAAAAGCGTAGTTTATTTTTCATATTATATATCAATCATTAAATTTAGGTTTGATCATTTTCTTTTTCCATAATACCTCACTTCAGTATTATGCCTGACCAAGGACATAAAAACCAGGCGAAAATAACTACAGTTCAGCCATGGCACGGCCCAAAAGACAAACCAGTTCAGTGGTTGAACGATTCGGAAGCTCTTGATTTGCCTGAAAAGAAGGCGGATAGTATCGGAGTAATACGCTGGGATATCTGTCCATTTCCCAAGGACTACCTACTATTAAATTGTGGGTGGAATAGTGCCGGTTCAAGTCAAATTTTGAAATCGATGTAGATCGATTCAGAACAACATCAGTGGCAGTAACCGAGCAAAGCTACTGTATCTACTGATAGCTGATCAGCTGAAGAGCCTCTGTCCCAGTTTTAATGATTTTTAATGTTACTCATCTCTCATCTTAAGCGTTAACACGCATCAAATACTACAGCTGAACATGAAAAATTCACGTATCTGAAGCAAGTCTGAAGGAAGTTTTAAACGTGAGAAGAAACTCAGAAACCATAAATTTTGACATATTCAAATGTTAATCTATAAATGCCCACCGTTTCGTAGGATTTGGTGCCTCTGATTGTTGAAAACGAATAGGGGTAAATTTGTCTTTAAAAATATGCCGGAACATGCTCCGTTCACCACAACAGAAGCTAATCCGACATTTTATTTCAGCGACCCGTAAATCTTACCAACAACCATAAAGACACAGCTTGGCTACCGATCGATACATTTCCAAGTGTCACTTGCCCACTCCATCCGCAGCTGGAAGAAAAGAAGCAATCCTCCCGTTCCCGTTGTTTGTCAGTGGGCTTCTTTTGTATTTGTGGGACTACAACCATCCAGTTGCGGTTCGGCCAGTGGAAGCACACGAAAGGAAGTGGGAATACTACTTTTTTCAATAAGCCTCCCACCCTTCAACCAGTCAGCTGGAAGCGCGAAAAGACTGGTGGAAAAGTACGTGGCAATGTGCAAAAAGCACTTCCATTGAACGTTCACGAAGGGACAATACCAATAATGAATTACAGTATTCCGATGCTAATACCACCATAGGGAATAAAGTAATGTCTTTTCAAGAGCCGTATGCGATTTTGATTACCCGGTGGACCATGATTTCTTGATTGATTATTTTTTCTGTCATTGATATGCAGTTTGTTTTTAAACAAGAGCTTATCGAAATTCAATCGAGCTTATCAAAGTTCAATGTATAATAGCTGTTTGTCATTTATACACGGTCTTTACTCGAAAGTGGAAAACTAGACATCATTTGCATTGCAAATTTTCGTGCGATTGTAGTCCGTAACCTGCCCGATAGTTGAAGAAATTGAGAACAAAAGTTTGAACAGTTTACGACGGTTACAGACTAATGTAAATTATCTTTGATATTTTTTTGGGAACGATTCAACTAGGACGATCAATTCCATACAATCATAGACAACTTAAAAGAACTATTCAACTAAAAAAATAAATTCTTATCAAACGGCAGGGGGGCATGTTACCAATAAAAAAAAAGTACAACGCCGAAATTTCATTCCTTCATCAATCAACAAAACCGATATTTTTCTATCCATTTTACCGCCGAGTCACGCAGACCGCGTGAGGAAAAATTAACTCAACGGCCCTCCACGCCATTCCACACGCATAAAACACAGTTCGTAACTATCGTGTACTGCGATATTCGTTCTACCACCAAGCAAACCGGGACAAAAACGGCGCAGTTTGGTGGGGTCTATTGTTTCCCACCATCGTCCCCACTGGCAACAACTGTGGTGGGAGGTTATTTCCGGTCCTTCACTGAACTTTGCTGTACGTAGGGTAGAAACATAGACTGCGGAAGAGAATTTAATAAATAATGTATTGGATCGAGTTGTAAAACGATTGAAGTTTCCTTTATGGCTTATAAAGCTCTTCCGTTGTCCTATTATTGAATGTTACGAGTGAATTAGAAAGAGGGTGATCCGCTTTTTTATGTTATGTTTGGCTATGTGATTTGAGAAAACATCGAATGCGTTTCGTATTTTATTCCACTATGAAGGACTTTTTCTGTGTGATAGCCGTCGTAAATAAGTTCGCCATACTCAAATTAACGATAATTTTTTGTCGAAGCATAGGAGTTTCAAAACGATGTTAATGTTTTTCCAAACAAGGATTTAAAGGTTATGTTTACAAAAAATACTGTTCTCAGTTTCTTGTTTTCTGTTCTGAAGATCTTGTTAAATATTCTTAGATTTTTCAGAATTACCAAAAATCGATATTTGAATCTTTAATTACAAATACGTGCACGACGATTAGAATATGGGATAGAACCAACGGTGAGATCTGACCCTTGCTACGAAATACAATTCATGATATGGTTTACGGTCACTAGCCACATCACGGAGGTTATCGATAACTGTTCGATATACATATGTGGCACTTTAATTGACCATCAATGAACTCGTTATTAAATTCTACACCGTGTCCAATATATCCTCATATAAATTCAAACTTCGATTATTTCACAAAAGCTATTTGTAGTTTATTGAATCAATTACAGCATATGTTTCGGAATAACACCGCTTAAAACGTTTTTCAACCCCATCGCAAGCGGCATGCACAACTTCCATCGGCATTTCGTCCCAAATTCGAAGGATTATGACTTTGAACTGGGCCAAAGTAGACACCTTGTGCTCGTTTATTTCCGACAGCATGTGTACTGAGAGGTCATTCATTCTTGGCCAAAAAGTCGGTCAAATTTACCCGAAATCAGTTTCGGATCAAATTCGTCGTCGAAGCGCCTTGTCCTGCTGAAACACGTAATCATCCTTCCCGCCCACTCTTTCTAAGCTTGGCTTCACGACATTCTGCAAAGCTCCCGCCCTTCTCGATGAAAACAAGCGGTAGCTTTCCGCGATAGCAAATACCTCCAGAACCATCACGGAAGCGGCATCCTGCAACCGTGGAATAATTCTGTCGCTATCTGAAATGTCCTTAGACCTGCAGGCCTCGTTTTGGACATTGTGAGACTGCTGCAGGACAAATAACTTTTCATCGGAAAAGACAAAGTCTCGTCCAGCTTGCCGCGATAGTAGAAGAGTTGCTCTTTCAAGTCTTTTCTTCTCGAAAGATTCCGAAACTCCATGAACTTTTCGTTTATTGAAAGCTTGGCATCCCAAGCTCCTGTTTAAGTACATTGTGCATGGTCGATTTCGATACAACAAGAAGCGTTGTGATTTTCGTCGAATTTGTTCCCTGACGGCTTCAATCAAACGTTCAGTCATAGCTGGCCGTTTTCGGCCGGATCATTTCCGGTCATCCAACGAGGAAGGTTCACGGTACCATCTAACGGTTCGATACACAAAATCACGCTTTACTCACAGGTTCTTCTAACTCTTGAAAATTGCGCCTGGGCGCTCGCCTTCCAAAAAATATTTTACCACACCACGAAATACTTTCATCGTTGATATTTTTATCAACGGACACTGATGGATCAATGGACACTGATTGAAAATAATCAAACAAAATTTCAATGGTTCAAAATATAAATACACTTTCTTTCTCAAATAAAATAGACCATACTGTGATTTTTGATTATTTTATTCTCAAACATAGTAAATAACAATGTTTTCTTCATTTCAATTTGCTTGATTTTTCGTAGAGTAGGCGAGTTCTCTAACTTTTTCCTTAACACTACTCATAAGCTTCTGCACAGTGCTTTCTCCTACCATTTTCACCACCTTTGGCCAATCTTTCGTAAATTTTTCAACGCTATCCGCTGGTTTCATGTGTTTTTTCAACTTCGCCTTCGTCAAAGCCCAGAAAGTTTCGATAGGGCGAATCTCTGGGCAGTTTGGTGAATTCATCTCCTTTTATACAAATACGACATTGTTCCTTTTGTACCACTTTAGTGCATATTTAGAGTAATGGCAGGAAGCAAGATCAGGCCAAAAGCTGGAGACTTGTTATGCTGTTCGATCAAGGGTAGCAAACTTTTTTGCAGACACTCCTTCACGTAGATTTTCATTGTAGACCATTCATTGTGTCTGTCGTAATGAATGGACGAGATATTTTTGCACATCCGCATATGGCCTGCCACACCATTACCTTCTTGCCGAATTATTCGGTGTAAATGGCTTTCACTGATCAAAGAACATCCTTTGCCTTCGGCGAGGTATAAAACGGTGGTCCCGGCAGAGTTTTATAATCGAGTTTTATGTAGGTTTCATCGTCCATGATAATACAGCCTGATTTTTAAGTCAGCAGTTTATCGTACAGCTTTCGAGCCCTCGGTTTCACAGATTCAGCCTGTTTGGTGCTTCATTTTGGCTGCTTATGCTTCCGACGAGTTTGCAGGCCAATACTCTCCTTGACACGCAAAACATTAGTCGCCGAAGTACTTAGCGTTTTCGCCACATCTCGGACTGATGCTGAAGGATGACGCTTGAAATAGTCCTTTACCCTTCTGTCGATCGTAGGGTCAGCGGGACCGAGTTTTCTACCCCGTCTCGGGGAATCTACGAAAGGGAACCGTTGTTGATACTTCCGTAATGCGGTTGAACTGCTCCGACGCTCACACCTTCTTCCTTAACCAGTTTTCTGATCGAAAGACCACTGACGGTGCACCGTTTGTGCACAATCCGTTTTCTTTGCTCGGGAGAAAGACCACGCATTTTCAAACTTCCGTGTGAAAAATTGAAACAAATGACAACAACAGTTTAATTTGGATGTAAACTACAGGACGCAGCCAAAAGTTGGTTGAATACTGCGCGCTTTTTGAATTGACGGTTAATCATTAGTGTGTTTATAATTATCGGAACAGTCTATAGTATCTGCAAATATTAAAACTAAAAGTAACGGCTGTGCATTTCAGACTTGACTAGACTAGTAAAAAACCTTTTTAGAGCACCCTACCGTCTCATAAGTAACAATTCCATCATTTTCACGAATCCTACGATGCTCTATATTTTTTTCGTAGATTTGCGTTAATTTTCCATTGATCGTGGCATTTGATTCTCGTAAACAAAACTAATGGAGGATACGGACAAGAGATTTGATTTTGATTATTTTTGCTATGTGAACCGAGGAATAACCTTCATCTGTGATTTCGTTCGTGGGTGTATCACAGGTATCGATTTGTCATGATAATATTATTCTACCAGCAGCATCGCGACTTATGAATATCGAACGTAAACAGTTTTCGCTCAACCTAGCCCTTAGAAAGCGCTTGCGAGAATCACCTTTTTTCATTCATCTGCAAATACCATCATAGGTCTGTTCACATCAAAAGCTTTCATCGTTTGTGCTTTGGTATGTAGCCACATACCCACCGACCTATCTATCTACCTACCTAAACCGAAGCCATTCGTTCGGATTCATTGGTTTTTCCTCCCTCGTTTTCATCGCTTCCAGGAACAATTTGCACGCCGTTTCATTTCCTGGAGAAGCCTTCTCATTCTCAATTTCAATTTATTTTTCGCACTCCGTAATGATTCGTTTTGTGTTTGGTTTCCCTTTCTCTATCTCTCTTTCAAAACAGATGATTGCACCATATCCTTCGCAAAACGAAGAGTATACAGATCGCTTGGAAAAGGCCGAGTGTCATATTCCTTTTGACTTAGCGAAAGTGGGAAACGGCTGCACACTTGTGTATGTGTGTGTACAGTAAAAAAAAAAGTAATGCAAATTTTGAAATTCTCGCTAGGCTGTGTTTAAAGTGCAAACTGCCGTCATTATTTCTATTTCCTGGCTTGTACAGGGTGCGGCAGAAAATAATGCGAAAATGTTCAAACTTGAGTATTGGGTTAATTCGTGTAGCTAGTGACTAATTTCTGTCGAAGGTGTATTTGTTTATGTTTACTTTCAAGTGCTGCATCCAAACATTATATTTGTTTTATTGCAAATTCGTCAAAATGTTCGCGAAAGAAGTGATCACCAGTTTGTTGCTCGCCCAGAAGAAGCCGAAAGAGTTTGCCAAGGTGGTAGGGTGCCATTTGGCAACAGTTTACCGCATAAAAAAGTCCCTTCAGGATGGTCCTAAGCAGCGGAAGCCGGGAAGCGGACGTCTGCGCTTTGCACGCACGCCAAACGTGATCAAATCGGTCCGTGCAAAAATTGCTCGCAACCCGGTGCGTTCCATAAGAAAACTTGCAAAGGAAGCCAATATTTCGGAGAAATCCATGCGGAGAATCATCAAAGAAGACCTGCATGCATCTTCCAGAGCCAGAGTGAAACGCCACTTGATTACGGACCGGGTCAAGGAACTACGAGTGACTCGTTCCAAGAGATTGCTTTCCTTGTTGAAGAAGGAAAAAAATGATAACCCTGTTCTCCGACGAAAAGCTTTACAGCATCGATGCTGTGGCCAACTGCCGCACGGACCGGTTCATTTCACCGCAGAAAATGGAGAACGTTCCGAAAAAAGTGAAATTCAAATTTCAAACCAAACATCCGGCTGGTGTCATGATGTTTGGCTTGGTGGCGTCCAACGGTTTGAAAATGCCGCCTGTTTTCATTGATGCTGGAGTTAAAATCAATACCGAAGTGTATATCGGTATTTTAAAGGACCAAGTGCTTCCCTGGGTGAAGGCCAACTTCTCCGAGGACCAAAACGTTGTCCTACAGCAGGATGGAGCGCCGTGTCACACGTCCAATCGAACCCAACAATGGTTGAACGATAACATGAAGTTTTGGCCGAAGGATTTGTGGCCCCCTAGCAGTCCAGATCTTAATCCGTTGGATTATTCGATTTGGGCATATGTTGAAGCACGAGCCTGCAAAACATCACACCCTAGTGTGAAAACCCTGAAGTCAACCATAACACGCACATGGCAGTCAATGTCGGAGGACTACGACCGAAAGGCATGCTCTGGCTTCCGGCGTCGGCTCGAGGATGTTATTAATAAAAATGGAGGACACATTGAATAAATTTGTTTAAAAGGACTTTATAAAGATAACTGCACTCGAAAATGTTGATATTATTGCTTGAATTAGTTGAAAATGGGATTTGAAAGAAATAGAACAAATTTTCGCATTATTTTCTGCCGCACGCTGTACAAGATCAGTTGCATACTTCCAGGACGCTATATTAATTCGTTTATGGTTAAAATAACCAACGTTTTCGTTAAAATTCAAAGCAGTTTTTGCCTTCAAAACAAAATTCCTATTAATGAAAACGTCTTCTCTGTGTACTGACAGTGAACACCAGCCGGCGCTTGTGGTGTAATGGTAAGCGTGACTGCTAGTTGGCACCCCAATGGGTCTGGGTTCAATCCCATTCAAGGTCAGTGAGATTTTTCTGAAACGAATAAATCTCGGGTCACGTCTCCCTTCTGAAAAGGGAAGTAAAGCCCATTAGTTCCGGCTCATGTATTGATGATCGATATCTAGGGTGCAGGTGCCTCCCTCCGATGGAGAACCAGCCTAAGGCTGAAGCGAACTAAATTCAAAAATAAGAAATTGAAAACGAAGAAGCAGTGAAAACATTTTCCAGAACAGTACATATTTTGATTTAGAACGATAGAACTACTTTTGAATTCTTGCGAAATAATTATATCTATTCATAACCTTAAAGCATTCTTGAAAACTTTTGTGGAGAAAGCAAGAAGACCGTTTATGAACCAGACGTCAACAGAAATAGTAATTAATTAATAAAGAGATTGATAATCTTTTGGCATGGCCAAGCAGCTGCTCCGTAAGCAAAACTGCTTTGTGCTGAGTGACATAGTAGCAATGAATGGTGTGCTCATTTTCATGTGCCATAAATACTGATGTTGTATGCTGAGAAGTTGATTGAGCTTAGTTATTAGACACTAGCGAATTCAAAGATAAATGGCTTTAATTAATTCAAAAAAATATGTTCAGCTACAAAAACTTTGAAAACTGTCCAATTTGTTTAGCAGAATATTTAGCGGCAAATTTAAACAGATTGATTCAGTAAAATATTGAAACGATGCAAACATAAATACGGTATTTTCCATAGTTATTCAAAACTCAATTTCAGATTTCAGAACTACTCTGCCAAACCAAATATTTTTTCTTAGTGAATTTATACAGTTTTATAGAATGCTGATTTATGTCTGGCTTGAGTCATGTAATATCTGGACGCAAAAAAACGGATCTATACCGGAACCATGTTAATGAAACAAAATTGTTGAATACTCAAAATGAAGGCAATAAATGCACTAAAAACGAAAAATAGCGAAAAAATATTCCGATTTGGTTTTGATGAAATCTCGAACTTTTCTGCTAATACCACTCATCATATTATAGACACTCTTTTTGCTAACTTTAGCGGCTACTTTCTTCCACCATCATTTGATCTCTGTTGCATACCGAGTAATTTTTCTACTTTTCTTCAACTTCTGTTTGACAAGTGCCCAATGTTTCTCACTTGGACGAAATTGAGAGCAGTTGGGTGGAAAGATGTCCCTTTCTAAGGAATCCTCCCCGTTGTCTCGATATAACTGTAGTACTTCTCCGCTGTGAGCTTTAAAGTACGGAAGAATATCGTTGTTTAAAGCACTCCAGCTTTTTCATTTGTTTGTCAGGAAAACCTGCGGCTTCAAATACCTTGCCAGATCAAAAAAACGAATTTGAACTTGCTAGAGACATCACCTCAACTAGTGACATTATAGAACTTTTATGCGGGAAGCTGTTCATAATCCATCTTCATATACGTTTTATCGTCCATGAGGATGAATCCTTTGTGCTTCGTAAGAACATCATTGTACAACTTTCGCGCACGTCTTTTGGCCACTAGATTCTGCTTCAGTGTCCTGTTTGGTTGCTTACTGGCCCGAAAAGATTAAATTCTCGCAGACGAATCCTTCTGACGATGCTTTGGCTGGCATTGAATTTCTTGGTGATATCCTAATCCGACAGCCCTGAGTTTGCCCTTATCGTTTTCAACATCTTCAAATGAAACTTTCGATCCTTAGTTCCACTACGACGCTTGCTATGATCCTGCCGATGGATAGTATGTCGCTCACGGAAATGTTTGATGCGCTCGATTTTGCCAATTTCAACGACTTTACGACTTTTGAATTTTCGTTGTCATCCTTGCCTTGATCGTGAGACACCGATTGGTTTTCAATTTCTGCTATTCATTCTATAAAAATTAGTAAGAGCTCTCTTCAAAGGTTGGCCACTCCATCAATTACAGTAAGATTTCTTATTAAAAAAAAAAAGAACAATCAAGACACTTACATTCACCATTAACCGAGAACTGTCTTCCTACCGGCTCAAAACTGGAAAACACCGTATTAGGGTTTAAGAATCGAATAGCTTAGGACTGAAAAGTTCTTCCTTATTTCAAAAACATACTGAATACTGAAACTTGAATCTAACAATATTGAAGAAGCCATGAAATATCACAAGATGTGTAGTTTTATCACTGACAAATTTCAAGTTTTAAGAATTCAAGACTAGGGGTTGGTAGTACTCTTATTCCCAATAAAGCATGGATTACCTGTCGATGGTAACACACTCTCATATTGAATATGTTTATTCACTAACTGTTTCAAAAGTTATACAGTTGCAGAAATTTGACCCGAAACAGGTTACAAAAAGCTTCAGTTTCTCAGCTGTTGAACTTAAATGGATCCAATAAACACCAAAACAGGTCCAATTGTTCATATTTTCGGGCAGTTTGGAGGCAATCGTTCTCCAGTGACTTTTAGAAAATGGAGCAGCAAATTTCAGATTTTTTTAGGCTGAGTATAATTAAGACCATATTTTCTCGAAGTTCTGGAACATTCATTAAACTATGGTTTCATTGTGAAAGTCGAGTGATCGAGACTTGTTAACTAGACTTGAAAAAATGCAATTCTGGCTGTGGGCAAAAATGCAACACCTCACTTTGCTTCGAAAAATTTGATGTGCGCGTGAGGTGGTGTTGTATGTTATTTTATGAGTGTGACGTTGGAGTCCGATGATGGCGCTCATAAGAAGAAAGTCAAAGAAATCAAGAATTTTCTTCAAGATTCGATCCGGAGCCGACAACGTTATGGCTCCCTGTGGCAACCACTCAGTCATATTAATAAGTTAGAGCCACGTGAATAAAGACCCTACACTTGCTTCGATTGTGGAGGTAGTAAGCGGTACAGCAATGAACAAAAATGAATATGTTGTCAACCAATCTGAGCGCACCATATCGCACGCATACGCTTGCATGACTTTGTTTATTTTATTAAACGCATTTAAAAAATAAACAAAAGAAATTCGGTGACGAGATTTGAACCAAGACGTTGAGGTTTCCTGTAGTAACTCGGTCATTTTAAAAAATTGAAGATAACTGAATAAAGTCCCTACGGTTGCTTCGATTGTCGAGCCACTAAGTGGCACAACGATGACAACAAATGAATATGTTTTCGAGCACACTGTGTTCTGCCAGTCGCTCGCACATACTTCGTTTATTTAATATACTGCTTTGATGGGCCAAGACGGGAATGCCTTATCCGAATCATGCGGCTTTCTCACGATATGATTATTGCAAGATTTACTTGACGCATTTTTACCAGATCGCAGCAAGCCGTGCTTTAAAACTGACGTGTTTTGTTTTTGCTGCGTCGTTTTCGCGAAAAAAAAATTAAACAATAATTCGTAATTTAACTTAAATTAACACTCATAAATCATAAAATCTTTGCGTACTTTGTGTAAGACGTAGTGAATACAATCGATTCCCTCCCAAAATGTGTGTATGTCGGTAGTATTTCCCCGTTTTTTTTAAGTTTTTTTTTGTTCTTCGCCCCCGCACCCGGAAGAAGAGTTACATCAGCTTAATTTTGTTTATTAGCGGTAGTATTGTAACACCCGGACATAAATGATTAAGTTAGAGTGTTTTTCCGCTTTGTCGCGAGAGAATCAATGATTATTAGCAGTTTGAAATTCTATATAGAGTCGCCTCATAGAGGGGATGTTGATTATTGGCAGAGTGCGAAGTGAAAAAAAGAAGACCAGTGCAATGTAGAAAACGGCCATTTGCTGGTTAGAAGCAACAAACGAAGACAACGCGCATGGCTGGCATATAATTTCAGATGCATTCACCATGTGGTGTTCAGAGTTTATGCATGTTGCATATCTAACGGGCGGCTTAGCAACGTTAATTTTTGCGCTTATTTTGACGCGAATGCATGAAATTCATTACGAATCACCGTCGATTTTTTTTTTTACGAATGAACAAGATAGTTAAAAAAAATTACATTTCCAAATCTGGAAGTGTGTTGCAGTGCCCTTATCCAAATGATATCGGCAATGTTTACATGCGACGCTTATTGTATGTGAAAGTAACCTCGGAATGGGCGTCACTCTCCAGACATTCTGAAATGAATAGAGCCATCACTTTCTTGCTCCCGGATTAAAGCTGCTTCCAATGGTCACTTGAAGGATTGTTCTAAACAGATTTCTTCCATAATACCATTGCCGGCCAATGGGTGTTAGATTATACACACATACATTTACTTGACGCAATTTTACAACCTTTTCAACTTTTGGGTCTATACACAATTTTCCTTCGCCTGGATCTAGCCTGTTTGAACGTTTTGGAGCGGTAGAAGACGAATTGAGCCAATATCGTGCCGGAGGATCTCAATCCCCCTAATACACCTGAGTTGCGACCGGGCTGTAATGAAGTATGAACTCCGTAAGCATCCTAAGGTTGTCTCTACGGAACTGAAATCGTGGTTGAAAGCAACTGAAAAACACTGAACAAAATCTTATGGATGGAATTTTAAATAAATTTCGGACATTTGGATTTTGTACAGAAATAGAATATAAAAAGGTACATGAGGTAACCTTATATATTTTTTTAATTCCCTGAAAGTCACATGATAATCGGCCAGGGACTTATTCTTGGCGAGTAGTTCGCAATTATCGTGGGCATACTTGATAGATGATACTGACAGTATTCTTACTTTTCAAAGTTAGGATAAAAAATAATTTTCTGATATTCAGCAAATTAAGGAAAAATTTAGGTAACTTTTAAACCCATATTGATCTCATGTTGCTTTATCAATCTCACGTGAAAACAAAAGATTGGAAAGTAAATAGATTGATTTCTATTCAATGTAGTGTTTACTTACAAAAAAAAACGTTTGTTTGTCAATCCTTTGCTTTCGAGTAGGAAGAATTGGTAGTGATGAGATTAATATAGTTGATATTTTAATTAATAACACATGATGTATTCATCAATTTCAAATCAGCTTAGGATACAATCGAACGAGATCAACTATGGCAGATTTTACACGAATATAGATACCCAGAAAAACTGACGCGATTGACCTCGTCTCGCTTCGCAACGATGTCTCTTGTGATGTACGTTGTGCGGGTTTCTGGGACGCTTTCGAGTTCTTTCGAACCTCGATGAGGATTACGGCAAGTTAATGGGCATTCTTGTTTGCCGTTTAACACTGCTTTGTAAGGTGCGATATAGAAAGCGAAGATAGACACGAATGGCACAATTTTTAACGCAACTTTAAGACGATGGCGGAAACGTATATTGGACTCATTAATGCGTCGAAAACAAAATACATGAAAGGAAGAGGTTCCTCATAAGACAATGCTAGCCTCCCATCTCGTGATGAGATCGACGGTGATCAAATTAAGTGGTGACCGCCTATAACTAAACAAGCAGAGAAATTCGGAATACGGTCTAAAGGATGTTACCCATCTACAAGACATTGGTTCGACCGATAGTCCTCTACGACTACGAAATATGCTCGGTCCTAGATGGTGCTCCGTTGGTGTCTTTGAACGAAAGGTGCTGCGAACGATCTACAATGAAGTGATGATAGAGGCCGAGATGTGGAGAAGCTAAATGAGCCGAAAATAGCATGAAATGCTGGGGAAACCTCCTGTCATCCACACCGCAGATATTGGTCGACTACGATGGGCTAGGACCGTCGGAAGGATGTCGAATGACAGCCGAGAAAAATGATTCTCGAGAACAAAACGACTAGTTTAAGAAGAAAACGCGTGCAACGTTCAAGGTGGATCGATCAAGTGGAAAGCGACTTCTGTACACCAAGACCTTGGCTTGACTGTAAGTAAGTAACTGATTAATATAGGAACATCTTTCCTACATGAAAGTTGAATTTTATGAATGAACAAAAACAACTGTTGCTTTGATATTCAGTGATTGCTTTGGTCAAGAGTATCTTGTTGTGTCAAAATTCAAATTCGTGCAGCTAGCTTGTTTATGATTTCAGGTTATCGTGGCTTTCCTCAACCACTAAAAACCACTTCGCCGAGGTTGCATTACAGTTGAATCAAGAAAGGCCGCTGATTTCGTTGTATCTTTCTGAAAATAGACGGATCAACTAACAAAGCGGGCTAACAAAGTTAAGAGAGGTTACACATCACCAAAGGTGGATAAACTAAGGTGTTGAGGTTTTATTATATTTTTAGCAGTGTTCATTAAATTTTGAAACCCATACGATATCAATAGTCGAACGTATAAATAAAACCTGAAGGTTGTATTATTTTCGATTCCTTCTTGAAACGTTGGAATGGTTATTTATTGGATGCTGATGTTGCTTCTGTTCGGCATAATTTATCGGAAATCGTGAATGCCTATTCGATAAATTAGAAGTAGTAGATACTCTGCTAATGAGCATCGATGATTTCAGTTTGTACGACTGCGATAAATAGCAGTCGGTGGGCAATGGAGTATCTCTTTGGAAAATTCACGGCTTATGAAAATATAAGGAAAGAGAAAATCAGAAATGGTAGCTTGATGCCTATCATGTCGCTGTTGGGGATTATTGATTTTCTGATTACTTATTCAGATGGGAAAATAGCCGTGCGGTTACTCGGGAATTTTAAGTCCTTTAGGATCTGAGGTTTTATTTTAATTGTTGCTTTTGGGATTTTTACGTCATAAAAAATATGTCTTGAGCTTTAATGTCTGATAAACCATATCACATTTAACATATAATCTACTTTTCCATTTGGCATGTGAACCAAATTATTTCCAATGAAAAAACCTCTGTAGATGCGATAGATTTGGACTTTTTTTTCCACGAAGGAAAAGTGAAAAAAACTTTTATTGTAATTATTTGAACTTTTACAAATCATCTTATGTTTGTTGTAGCTGCTACAGTTGTGTTTCTCATGGCTGTCAAACATGTTTGCTGTCAAACATTAAGAGTAGAAGACTGTTACCCAACTAAAGCAGTTTTGCATTTGGTGAATGTTCGCTATTGTGATTTTCAATGAAACTAGGATTGTTATAAACATTTTGTTTATTTAAAAAAATGAAGTTGTACCAAGCGAATAACTTTGTTACAAGCACTCAAGACATTTTTATCAGAGTATTAAATGTTAAACTGCATGAGACTTACATTTATATGTATACTAGACTGAAGCAAACTTTAAAATATTCACCCCCCTGTGCTTAAAAGATTACAAATAAGGTCTTTATATGCCTCCCAAAATTGAACTCACTCATTTTGTGTGAAACTCACTGTGCAGAGCTAGTGTGAAATTTGTACTCGTATGTAAACTACTTTGAGAAACATAAAATTTGTTTTAGCATCGCTCTAAAGACTCGTTGAATCAATTTGCTTTCAACGTTTTCAGCTTAACAAATAGATACTCGTAATTTCTTTTGCTACAACCGTGCTGGACATAACTTTTCAAATAAATGTAAGGAACAAAAGCTATTAATCATTCATCTCGCTAGTGTCTTAAAATTAACTGAAACAACTTTTCAGCAGGAAACATTCGGGTTTCTGGCCCATGGAATCTATCTATATAAATTAAAATAAAATGGTGTCTGTAGGTAATGACGCTTGGGCGTTTGGACGGATTCTCGTGAATATTTTATTGTTTTGTTCTTTTTGGCCCTCGGCGTGTTGATAGAAGTAAACATCGCGGCTACTATGGCACACTGCACAATACCGTGTAAGAAAATTCCATGTAAGAATAAGTTAGTTTGAAAGAGGAGTAGACATTGAACGAAAATTTTGCTTTCTTCATTGTTATTCATGTTAGCTTCAAATAGCATGTGCAGTGTCAGTTTTTATAACATTTGCTCAAATTCAATATTTGCCTCAATTTATTACGTATAGCATCGTCACAGTCATCTTAAATCCAAATGAATATCTGGAGCACAATCTAAAGACTTATCAAACGCCCATCTCATGGCTGACCTGATGTAACATATCAATCAAATCTCCATCATATACGAAATTCGTCGAAGTATCAAGCCCAATCCTTTCTGTTTTGGTTTTCTTACATATCACTTACTGCTCGAACATGGGTCTAGATCCTCTGAGGCGCGAAATAAGAGTATCATGTGGATCTCTTTTGGTCTAGCAATCATCATCAGTGTGCTGTAATGAAAAACTCCACATGCTTCCTCCAACGAACCGTCTTGCGGCCCAACGTAGTAAAAGGCGGTAAATTTTCCCCACTCTCAAAAGGCTTCCAAAAAATCTCATCTTGGGAAATTTGTTGTACCAGGATGTCATCCAATAGGTAACACCGTCCGGTGGTCCGAAGCATAACAGCTGACCCCCGTACTACATTGTCACATATGGCCAAGCTCAACGTACGATGGCATTGGTTCCAGTGACATGGCGAGAGTGTCTAGTAATATGGGGTATGGGGTCGAGTCTGTCGGAGATAAAATTGGATTCTGGACTCTTATTCGGAGATGAATGTAGTGCCGACAGGCCATCATCCGTGACAGACGCTTGATAGCTTTTTGAATGTTTCATGATGGCTCCATTCTCATTGTCATGCTTGCTAAATACGGCAACAAGCGAAAGCTTTTTCTTGTCAACAGATTTCTCCTTCTTGTGCCGTGGCTTAAAGTCGGCTGACACATGTTTTGCTGTGTGCTGGGAATTAAAGAGGAGAAATTTTGTTTTCATGCACCAAGCGTCTCCACCGAAACGAAGCTTTGAGGTGTAGGTTTTTCCAAATGGGAAGCTAAACGTTTCTTGTAACATCGTTATTGACAATATATATACACCTGTTAAAGTTTCGTTTCTCGAGCTAACAATATCACTGCTTACATGTCAAACATTGCCAACTATAGAAAAAGTGAAGTGACATTACACGGCTGTTGAGCACAAAATCTTACATCGTATAAAGTTGATGGTGAAAATGATGATGGTGCCACAGGCAAGCGATACAAATGTTGATGGGTAAAACGTTGAACGTTGCGGAGGAACAATTTTTCTAGTGGCATACTTGTCAGATTGAAGGAATTGATACCCTACAGGGAAACTTTCTGCTAAAACGTTACCAGGTAGAAGTGTTTATTATTGAAAGCTGAAGGTTCCAGCTGCAGGTTGACTATGTTTCGGTGAAAGGCTTGGTTTAGGTTTCGAAAATTTACAAAATTCAAATAGCTTAGCTTAGCTTGACTGACTGCACGTATCAATGGTTGCTACTCCGTGATTCATCAGAATCAGAGAAATTGCACAATGTATCAACTGAATGGGGCTGAGAGTAACCGACCATTTTCACTGTACACGTTTCAATTTCTCAACTCAATTTCTTTAATAATCAATAACGGCGCCGGCCACGTCCTTGCAATCAGGTGGGAATAGGGAAGGAAAGTTAGTGTGACCTTTGCTGTTTAGGGACCGTGTTTATCTATGCATCCCCACAAAAGTCACAGGAAGGAGGGTTTTCTACGTTAGTAGGGTAGGGCGCGATGGATCAGGATTCACCTTGATAAGTGATGTGATCATATATATAATTCATGATAAGATTAAATTATATTTGATGTAGGTTAAAAAGAAAATGATATAGGGACAAAATGGATAACAATTACCTGATTTGCTCCGCGTTTTTGAGAGCACTTACCACCTCTCAATTGTCTGAAAATCCTTTGTGGGGTCTGACTGGTTAGCGTTCCAATGATCATCCAAGGTGTCATTTCTATCCGTGCAGCTGTGTTGTTACACAAAACACGTAGCAGTAGACCCTAGTTCTGAGAAACTTTCTATACAAGAACACAGTTTATGAAAACAACAAAAAATGCTTCGAAAATGTACATCTGCTGCTGAAGGTAAACAAAAACTTCTTTTTTTTTATATCTCGATTTGGTCCGGTAGTAGCGCTTGCACAGCAAAATTAGATAGTCTCTCAAGCTATAGACAGCGAGAATTTGAATCGGTATCCGTAACCTTTTCACACTTCCAATGGAGCATTATTTACTTGCTAGCAACTGATTTTTTTTCCACGAAAAATGTTCATTCACTGGCGTGCTCGTGAAAATCCTATCACATTCAAAAACGTCCCGGAAAGATCTTAACGTCGAAGAAAAATCATGAAACAAAAAAATCACAACCTAAAACGCACAAAGGAAAAACGTGACAGCTCACGAAAACCCAACCGTTCGTGGGCAGAGCTTCAATTGAAACCGAAAGCTGAAGATTCCAGCAGCAGATTGACTAGGTTTCGGTTTAAGGCTTGGTTTAGGTTTCTAAAAATAACAAAATTCAAATAGATGATAAAGTTATGCTTACTAAAGAATTCATCGCATCATCATTATCGACCATTTTTATTTTTATCTTTGTTTTTATCACCGACCATGTTGCTTGAGATACGAAAATAAGTAATGACCGAGCGCCATCTGCGATTTTTACCTTACCGGCTGATCGCCAAATCAGGATGAGACTCTAAATTACTAGAAAATATCAAGCTAACTTCTAGACGATGCATTTCGTCTATTTATTAGAATGTGGATTATGGTTTTTGAAACCCATAGTAATAACCTTTGGAGGTGAATTTTAACAAATTCTTCGTTCTTTCTTCTTTCTTGGCCTACTAGTTTTCTACTTCTTTCTTGACCTAGCTTATTACTTATCACAATCAGCTTTAGTGCGTGCTCTCAACTTATTAATCGAAATGCACTTCAATAGTTATTATTATTATTATTATTTATCTATTTATTAATTGACCTCAGTTATTATTTGTTAGGAGCTTTTGATATCCGCACCATTTTTTGCAATTTTTATTATGATTAGTCATAGAATTCCAAATTCAACAGATGAACATAGACCTACATGAAAACCGCTAGGGAATGCGGTAGTTGAACTCTTTCTCTTGAGGTCTTTACTTCAAAGAATTGACGGTCAACCTAGAATGCCATAAAATTAGGCTGGCCTACGCAATTTGAGTTCATATCTTAGTTCTTAGACCATGTGAATACACCAGAATAGTGATTTAGCAGGCTTTATCGTTAGTGAATAAGCCAGAAAATACGTTGGTTCATGACTAGGTATATACTTCAAGGAATTTTGAATGACCTGGCTTTTCCTTGAAATTATAAACTTATTTCTAATCACAATCAGCATATTGCCTGGTCTCAACTTAGTGTTCAAAATACATTTACATATTATTTTATAGGTTTCGATCATACCTGTACCTTTTTTGAATTAGGTGTATAGCAAGTTCCAAGCATACTCTACGCCCAGGGAGTCGAAAAAAATAGTGTTTCATGAAAACTGCTTAGACCAGATCAGGAATCGAACTCAAACACCTCAAGCATGGTGTTACTTTGAAGCTGCGTCTCTACATTCTACAATAACATTTGAAAATTGATTGATCACAGATGAACGGTCCAACGTATGTGCAAAATGATGCTATTCCGATTGTGAATACTGCGTAATTGTAGTGGTTGATTTCTCCAAGGAGAAATCAGAAAACCTACGAGACTTGACAAGTCACAAAAAATGGTTCTTTAAAATTTGCTTAAGACAACAACACCATAGGGTAAAGCACTACTTCGGCGGTGAATCAATTTCCGTCAATCATCGCTATTAGTGAGCTGTATACAAATCACGCCACGAAAAATAAATCAATGCAACAAATTTTCCTTAAATCTTACATTTAATGATCAATTTTCTAAAGTGCTTCCACACCCTGACGAGCGGCCTTAGTTAACCAGGACCTTAGCCATAGCTGCAGAAAACAACGATTTTGGGATATTCTATAGCTTCTTTTTCGCTTTCTTGATCAGCTGTTTCTCTGATTTGGTCTCGATTCTCGATTGGCTGCCGCTGGGGAACGTTCGAAGGGTTCGCATTTTTCGGTACCACAGTGATGTTCAGGTGGTCCATCTTTCCCAACGACCTTTTGGCGTAATTGGCCGATGTCAGGTCCGGCCAAAACACCATATTCTCTCCGGTATGGTGCTTCCGGATGAAACCGGCTACTTCGGTTCTGCAAATCTCCGCAATCGGAGGTATTCGGTTCTGTAAATCTCCGCAATCGCAAGAAGTCCCGAGGATAAAAACAGTGGCAGAACAGTGGCAGAACGTCGGCATTTCTCTCTTACTGATTATGATCAGTCACAGGAGTACATTCTTCGGGAACTTGGTGCGTGACTTTTTGAATTTTCCACCAATTAACTGAAAGAGCAACACTGCTCCTGTCAGCAAGCAAATGTCAGTTTATTCCTGTCAAAATGGAAACAAGCAGCGTCAATTAGTTTGAGTTTGACAGTCATTAATAGCACACCCCTCGCGTATTTTGAGAAGAAAATGGAAAAAAATCGAATTTCGTGTGCTCATTAAGCATTATTTTTTACGGAAAAAAAAACCTTCGCTCAAACGAAGGTTAAGTTCAAAAGATACAATGGGAACTCTGCATTAGCATATTCAATGGTAAAAAAAAGTTACAGAATTTCGTTGTGACTGTTCAAGAAAGAAAGATGCCGAACGTTCTGGACGCCCAGCTGAGCTCTCTACATCCGAAACAATTGTCAAAATTCACGATACGGTGTTTGATCGAAGATTCAAAGTGAGTAAGATTCTGAAAGCCATAAGCGTCTCATATGGCGTAGTGAAATCAATTTTGAATGATCACTCGCGTTTGAGAAAGTTTAACCGTAAACAAAAGGGGCTCTATGATAGGCGGTGCATGCAGGAAGCAATGGTATGAAATAGCGATGGAAACTGTTTATTTTATTTTTTGCAGACGTTAGTTCTGATTAGTAACGAAGGAGTAACTACGAAATGCATGGTCTTCAAATACGTTTTTAAATGTTTATACGTATAGCAGCACCTTCGATGGTCATTTTTGGAATGTTTTGACAGCGATTTGTGAATTGTTTGTTCTCTCTTAACACATTTCCTTATTTTCACACGTACTTGGAATAGTAACTCCGGTAGCCTGTAGAAGCGCTGCGTTATCAGCTTCACGGAGGTGAGGATAGTCATGAATTGATTCTTCTCCTAGTCGACAGTATTTACGAACAAGTATTTCGGCGATGCGCAAGTCTAGTGGAAGCTCCCCAGCTTCTACTGCAAGACTGTAGGTGGGAGAGGATTTGAAGGCTCCCGAAGATAATCTTAGCAGTTCATTGAATATTGGCTGCAGTGGAGTATTAAGTTTTGTTCCAAATAGTTCGACGCCGTACATAAGTTTTGATATACACACCGCATTGCTAATTTTCCATAGCGAAGATCGGCTAGCCTTTGGTGCCAGAGGTTTGATGAAATTTATCCGATTACCCAACACCTCTTTAGTCTTTCAGCCATGTGTCAAGAACTTTCCTCTCCGATTAATCCATACTCCTAGAAAACGCGCAGTATCTCCAAGCTTCAATGTGTTGGTCGCCGCCCATGGAACTCTCCCCGAATCAAAATAGATTGGACCATTAAGAATGCCTTCAAGAAGAGAAATAGTATAACCGCAGCAAGGATCAATACTCAAGAGCGTCTCAAAACTAAATATCAAAATCACAGGAAGATCTTCACCGACGGATTAAAAACTAGAAGGGAAGTTGGCATTGGAGTTGTTGGCCCCAATCTATTAGTCGAAAGGAGTCTACAAACCCAATGCATCATATACTCGGCAGAAGTGGCTGCTCTAGTAGCTACAGCACGATACGCCCCTGAAACACCAACAGTCATCATATCAGACTCAGACAGCTATATATCTGCCATCGAAAAAGGTAAATCCAGACACCTTTTCCTGCAAGAATTCGAAAGTATAGCTTCCCAAAAGGATACTGCGATCTGCTGGGTACCGAGCCACTCTGGAATTACCGGAAACGAAGAAACCGATCGAGCAGCTGATAGAGGTTGAACCGCTAGGCCATTCTATCGCACTGTTCCCTCATCCGATGCGATTCTACGATGCAAAACGCTAATACGTGAAAAATTTCAAGAAACATGGGATACTGATCGCTCAACTTCTTTTACAAACCTGCAAATCATTGACCGAGAAATGGTTTGACAGACCTGATAGACGTGAACAACGCATCTTAACGCGACTTCGAATTGGCCATACTTTGATGACGAAAAAACACCTCTTTGATAAAACGAGCTCAGCTAGCTGCGGCATATATAACGTGGAGCTTACAGTTGAACATGTTATTCTTAATTTCAGGAAATACGAGAACGTTAGGGAAAGAATAGGTCTGAGTAACAACATACAAATTGTGCTAGGCAACAACAAGGAGAGAAAAAAATTTAAAATTTAATGTAAATTAGACGAAATTTGAGCTACCATAATAATGAACAACGAACATATTATATAACAGAGCTGAATGAACCACTATTGGTTTAAAACCTCTCTAATTAAAAAACAAAACAAGTTCATGGATGCGGTGTTGTATACAGGTTCTCAGTCCACTCAACCCAATTTTTGTAAGTGGGAGTACGAGAAAAGAAAATTGAACCGGCATAAATGAAATACCGCAAAAATGTTGATCATTGCCGTTGCCGGTGGTATAGTGGTAAGCGTGGTTGCCTCTCACCCCAGTTGGTCTGGTATCAATTCCAGTCGGAATCCTCTGATCACGTCTTGGTTTGTATGGGAAGTAAAGTCGTTGGTCCCAGCCACGTGTGGATGGGTTCGATATGTTGGGTGCTGGCCGTCTCCCTGGTGTGATGTACCAGCCTCAGGCTGAAAGTCACGTAAATTCGAAACAAATAACAAACAACAAATAGTTACTTGAACTTAAAAATGAGGCCCGAAAAGTTGAAAGCAACTCACTTTACTTTTGCTGGTCCAATGTCCCTTCAGGATCGCACCTGCGCCACAGTGTTTCTCCAAGTAACTCGGTTTAGGGCTGCTTGTCTCCAGTTTTTCGGGCGTCCAACACGTCCTAGGTCTTGCTCCACTTGATCGAACTGCCTTGCTCGCTGCGCTTCTCTGCGTCTTGTACCGGCCGGATTCGAGGTAAATGCCATTTTTTTCGGGATTGTTGTGTAGCATCCTTACTAAGTGTCTCGCCCATTGTATGGTACGGTTCCAGCTTTCGACACTTCCTGGATGCTGGGTGCGCCATAGAGTTGCGCCAGCTCATGGTTCAGTCTTCTCCTCCATTCGCCGTTTTTACATACACTGCCAAAGATAATCCAAAGCACACGTCGTTCGAATACTACAAGCGCCTACAGGTCCTCCTCAAACATTGTCCACGTTTCGTGCCTGTAGAGAACTACCGGGGTTATCAGCGTCTTGAGCATGGTTCACTTTGTACGGGGTGAAATGTGGAGTCCATAGTAAACAGGACTTCCGGCCATTATGCGTTCCCGATTTAATCTACTGCAGTTGTTATCCGACGTCACCAATGATCCGAAATACACAAACTCATCTCCGTCGATTATCACACTTCTGCCTGAGCGAGCTCTATCGCGCTCGGTTCCTCCTGCCAGCAGATAGATTAGTCTTCGGTGTATTAACCCTAAATCCAACCTTTTCAGCTTCACGTTTCAGCCTGGTATACTGCTCAGTAACCGCCTGGAACGTTCTTCCGACAATGTCCACGTTGTCAGCGAAGCAAATGAATTGACAGGATTTATTGAAATTCGTGCTCCGCATGGAAAATCCCCCACGTTTCATATTACCTTCTAGCGTAATGTTGGACAGGAGGCAGCAAAGACCATCGCATTTCCGAAGTCCAAAGCAGTTGATAGTAACTGCTCTGTTTCTGATCAAAGTATGCCGTAAAAATGTGCACCCAATGTATTTCTTCATTGCCTGAACATTTTTTTTGAATTATGGCTAGGATGAAGCACTACTTCAGCAGGGGCCTAAGTTTTGTCATTCATCGCTACTACTCAACCGTACTCAAACCAAACGAATTCATTTTTTAGCATGAGCAGTGTAAGGTGTGGCCTAGTTAGAATTGGAACATAGACTATTGCGCATATTTCGGATATACATTAACAAAATAGTATTCTGTTTTAACTTAAATGTTCGACTTTATATGAACTTTAGAGGGAAAACACAAAACAAAAAAGAAATTTGCGGACTTTTCCCGGAATTACTTTTTATCAATTGGCACACATTATTCTCATCCATCGTTTTGTTAGCAAGTTTTGGCCTAGACCACGAAGGGTTTTTCAAATGATTGCGCACAATTATTTGTCTTCTTTCTTCTTCCATTTTGTGTTTCTCTGAAACAGGTTCGAACTGCACCGCGAAAAAAACTTCTGATGTTGTTATTGTTATAGGGAACACATAAGATGTCATAGTTTACAAATCCGACCACTAGGGTCGCTGTAAGAATCAAAAATGTTTGTTCCAATACTAAATGGGCCTCACCTTATGTATACAAAAGTAAGCGGAATGACTTCATGAGGGCGGACGAGGCAGAAGTGCCAACCAAGATGCTATCCATCAGCTCAAGAACGTCAAGGCAGCTGAGTAAAGATGGGCCCGGATAAGTTGATGACTTGTGTACACTAATAGATCGTTCAGACTGGACTACAATTTTTAAGAACATTTTATATTAAAGAGAATGACGTTCAAAATCGATTGAAAAATCAAGAAGTTATGTTGATTTTTGCACCAGAAGGTTAGTCGGACTAAAATAAGTCCAGCTAGTTCATGTATTTAGATGACAACGTGAACATTCTGGAAAAGATTTACAGGCAATTGTTGATCTGTAAACGAAACTGAAACGTGAAGCAGAAAATCTTGGATTAAAGGTGAATATATTGGAGCCTAAGTATCTGTTAGCAGGAGAAACCGAGTGTGATAGAATTCGTATAGACAGAACTGTGATAATTGACGAAGATGTGTTTGAGATATCATTGGTGAAGACGTCGTAGCAAATAAAATAATCCTAAAACTTCCGATGAGAAGAATGTGCTTACAAATAATCAACATTCTATATCATTTATTTGAGAGATTAAATCGATTTCATCATGTATCAGCACGCTTGCAATTGCAAATGTCGAAAAACCAGAAATCATACCCCTCTACTCGTATCCGTCTAGATGGAGTGGAGAAAGGATCTAGCTTTCCAATAAATCGGTCGTGTTGGTTGAGCTTCGTTGCAAAGTTTGCTTATTCTGCTTGTTGCTTTGTTATAAGTTGTGTTCAGATATATTCACAATATTCACGTATCAACAATCGAGAAGTGTGTGTGTGTGGCTCCGATTAGCTACTGTACTGATTGCTCCGGTTTTCAAATCCCCTATCCATTATTGTTTGTTGATTGATACCAATTGCTTTCAGGAGTTTATACATACACTGATAGGCAAAATAAAGTGCCCACCTCATCGTTTTTTCAATTTCTCTCATTTACTTGGTTCAAATTAAAGTAAACACACTGTATTTTTTTTTATTATCTTATTTTTTATATTCTTTTTAAGTTTCACTTATGGAATACTGAAAAAAAGGAGTTTTACTTAAAAGAAAAAAAAATCAATTTGTGTTGAAAAAAAACAGTGACAAAATAAAGTGTCCACTTCATTTAGGCTACAGCAAACATAAATTAAAGTAAAATAAAAGCTTTTCAATAATTGATGTGTCCTCCTTTGGCCTTCAGGACCTCCTGCAGGCGCTTCGACATGCTCTCGACCAGGTTCTTTAGGTGCTGTGGATCTAGCTCTTCCCAGACGCGCCCCAGGGCTTCAAAATAGTTATTTTTATTGGTAACACCAGTTTTGTCAACCCTGGCATCGAGAATCGCCCACAAATTCTCGATGGGCTTGAGGTCCGGGCTTTGTGGAGGCCATTCCAGCGATTTGATCCGACAAGACCGGAAGAAATACTTGGTCTTCTTGGCAGCATGCTTCCGGTCGTTGTCCTGCTCGAATACGAACTTCTCTTCAAGGCCCGTCTGGATCAGCGAAACCTCCAGATTTTCTCGCAGGATGTTGATGTAAGAATCTGCCGTCATTATCCCGTCGATTTTCACAATGCTTCCCACTCCACCCCCAAAACACCCCCAGACCATCACGTTTCTCCTCCATGCTTCATCGTGCCTTGGATGTGGCGCTCCTGAAGCTCCTCTCCCAATCTGCACCAAACACGAACCCGCCGCTTTCGGCTAAACAGCTCGAATTTTGATTCGTCCGTCCAGAGAACCGTTTTCCAGAACTCTAGGGGCTTATCAGCATGCTCCTTAGCAAACTTAAGCCGTTTGGCTTTGTTTGCCTTGCTGATAAATGGGCGCTTCCGGGCAAGTTTGCTATTCAACCCCTGTGCCACGAGACGGCGACGATCAGTTCGACCGGAAACTGATAACTGAAGGGTTTCCTGGATCTCGCGGACAGTTACCTTGGTTCTTCTTGACTTCGCGCATGATCTTGGTGTCCGTTCTCGCATCCGTTTTCCGCTTCCTGCCTCTGCCAGGGCGATCCACCACTGATCCAAACGTTTTAAGCTTCAGAAGAATTTTGCCAACCGCTGCCTTACTGATACTGTACTTCTTAGCGACAGCCCGGTGCGATTCACCGTTTTGCACATCACGAACGACCAATTTTCGGATACACAAGGGAATTGCTTTCGAAAGCACTGCGTTCTCCATTTTTTTTTCAATTGAATCAAATGCGATCACGTATACAAATGCACCAGGTTCAGCCGTTTGCTTCAAAACATGTCAAAATATCAAAACATAAACAATCGAGGGGTCTTCCAATGGAAACTTATCGAAAACATATCGATTTTTGAAGTGGGCACTTTATTTTGTCACTGTTTTTTTTTTCAACACAAATTGATTTTTTTTTCTTTAAGTAAAACTCCTTTTTTTCAGTATTCCATAAGTGAAACTTAAAAAGAATAAAAAAAATAAATAAGAAAAAAAAACTACACTGTGTTTACTTTAATTTGAACAAAGTAAATGAGAGAAATTGAAAAAACGATGAGGTGGGCACTTTATTTTGCCTATCAGTGTATTTCCATACGGATCTTTCTTCGAAACACGTATGCATATGTTTGCTTGTCTCAGAAGCAGATACTGTCTACATGTTATTTTCCATGAAAACTTTGCATAAAAACGCCAAATAAGAAACCATCATGTGTTCGGCATTCTCAATTCGAATTTGGTATCGATTTTCCTCGTCTGATATTGTGTCCATCGGGCTTATTTGGCCAGAAGGAAAAACGAGTACAATGCACACTGTTATAATCTGTTGAAGCTTTTTTTTGTGACTGGAATTCTCACGAGTCCTTGGAATGCACCACAAAGTCGAGCAGTTTTTCTCGGGGTTCCAGATGAACACTGTTTATTTGTGTTATCCAATATATGATATTTTTTTTAGCAGCAATTTTAAGAAAATGAAGCAATAAGCTTTAGATTTTCGAAGCTGGGCATTAATAAGAGCACGGGTTATCTCAAGATCCTAGAAGAATTTTTGTCAACATTTTTTTTCTTGGGCCAGTTCGTGTTGTAGCAAACGTCATTCTGAGCTGCAAGCATGATTTAGTTGAAGATTTAATATGACAAATATATCCTTGTGAAAACTAATAATACTTGGTCTTTGTAAAAATGTGAATCGGTAGATGTACGAGCAAACTCGTTCGTCATTTCATTAGATTCCTGCCGACGGTGAGTGACCGTAAATGCTTTGATATCAGCTTTCAAGCATGTAAATAATGTGCCTTCTTGACATTTCCCGGGGAAACAAATGTCCCATGTTACCTTTTGTGGAAACTGACACCTCGTCTAATCCCATTATACGGGCGGCGTGAGCAGTCACTGCTTCAGTCATTTAACCTGGAGCAAATCGGTTCAGGACTGCCAGCAAAATATGCAAACCGTTTTGTCCTGTCTGTCTGGAAAATTGATACTTTGAGCACGCAGCCGTACGAATCCTATAATCATTATCGTTAAATGCTTTGTAAGGCCGGTACCTTTTTGGGGCTAAATTACCGTTTGGGGCAGAGTTGGTTAGGTTGCGTTGTGATAAGAGGTTTAGTAAAAAATAACTAAGGTCAGCGAAAAGTGGAAGCCTCTTAAGAGAATAACCGGCAAAACGTATCAAGAGGGATCCGACAAGCTATTAATTGTCTGTATTTTAGAATATTTTAAAACTTCAAAGACGTTTTGTTTGCCAGTATAGTGTTGTAAAAACAGACCAAAGAGTCAAATACGGTCGACCAATATCGGTGTTGGTTGCGAACTTTCAACCCGGAAGAAGGCTTTATATTAAATAAACTTAGCAAAAGCATAAGTTAGCAAATTTATCGTATCAAATTATCTGCTTTTCGCAATCCAGTGAAACTTTTCCTTTATCTCCTTCTCTTTCCAGTGCTTAGCCCTTCAAGTTTTGCTACACACCCGAACAGCTGCTGCTAACGAGAAACCGCCAAAATGCCGTCAGTGGGAGTAGCGTGCGTTAGATACCTGGTGTTTTTCTTCAATTTCCTGTTTGCGGTAAGTGTCTCCCTCTCAACACACTACCTTTTTCACACGTACTTGGATGCGGTGTTGTATGTAGGTTCTCAGTCACCAACCCAACTGTGCCAAGCCAAAGGCGTTCAAATTACTAAGTGCAGTAGAGTAGAGGAAAACTTCCTTTTCATCGGCATCGGTATGTATCGCGGAAAGACACGCGATCTTATTAGTAACGAAAGCAACAACTTGTGTAAACACACTGTTGCATACCACGAACAGGCGCCGGATTAATTCAATTTATTAGCAGCGGAAAATCCTTATAACGAAATAACGCCACGAACAGGAGGAGGTCGACGACAGGAAGTGGAAGCTGTACGGATGACATTTTTTCCGGTCCTGTGTGTACGTGTGCAGGTTTTTGGCTTGTGAAAGGAGGATACTGATTTCTTGACAAGTTGCTTCAGCCGCTTAATTATTGCTTGTTAATGATATAAGTTTTCTGTTCACCCTTGACTGGCTGATGGATAAGCTAAGGATGTTGGTGGAATTTCGTTTCGTTTTTTTTTTTTTTTAAATTCATTTATTTGTACAGGCTCAATCGAATCAACTTTACAGAGCCAAGTTTTCATGTTTATATACATCAGTTATCTTAGAACTAAGGTTAAGGGGGTGGAACCGATTACTCGCGGCCGTCTCGAGGTTAATAGGAATTACAATTTTATGGATGGGAAAATTGCGGTGGAAAATTAAAACAAAGCATGAGGAACAACGGTTTTCTTATATCTAGAATTTCAAATTACAATTTTTTAATTGAACGTTTTCAATTTAAAACAAAAAAAATCACTCACACACACACACACACACACACACACACACACACACACACACACACACACACACACACACACACAACACTCACACACACAACACTCACACACACAACCACAATCACACACCGATGCACACAATCCTCAAAAATTTAACCTAAACAAGTAAGTTAATCAAACTACAATCTAAGGCTAATGTTAGTCAAAAACACATAAATGAGTTTCATAAACTCCAGATCGCGTGCGGCCAAAATGTCTCGAATCGGTACATTGGGTTGTCTACCTCGAGTCCGAAGGGAATCATGAAGCTCAGATCTGACTCCACGATGCTCAGCACAAAACCAAATAACGTGATCTGCGTCCTGGTAACCTTGTCCACATTCACAGAGATTGCTGTCTCCCAGCCCAACACGGAACAAATGAGCGTTTAAAGAATAATGATTGGACATGAGGCGAGACATCACACGAATGAAGTCTCGACCCACATCCAATCCCCTGAACCAACATTTCTTAGACACCTTAGGAGTGATAGAGTGTAGCCATCGCCCCAAGTCTCCTTTACTCCATTTATACTGCCAGCTATCGAGTGATATCTGACGATAAATGTAGAAAAATTCGTTAAAGGCGATTTGTCGGTCATAAATATCGCCTTCGATAGCGCCCACCCTTGCAAGCGAGTCCGCTTTCTCATTGTCAGAAATCGAACAATGAGATGGGACCCAAACAAAGGTGATAATAAAAGAACGTGAAGATAAAGCACTTAGAAGACCTCGTATTTTCATAAGAAAATAAGAGGTGTGCTTTACCGGCCTCAAGGAGCGAATAGCCTCTATAGAACTAAGACTATCCGTGAAAATGAAGTATTGATCCGGTGTAAGAGAGGCAACAGTTTCTAAAGAAAAGTGAATTGCTGCCAATTCCGCGACAAAAACAGAACAAGGTGCTTGAAGTTTACGAGCGACGCTATAATTTTCATTGTATACACCAAAGCCAGCGGAGTCCTCTATCAAAGACCCGTCAGTGAAAAACGTTTTGGTGGAATCAACTAGGCCAAACTTTGCAGCAAATATCACCGGAGCAATCATAGGACGATGATGCTCTGGGATTCCACGAAGCTCCTGTTTCATGGATAAATCAAAATGAACCGAATTTCCGAAGTTGGAGAAGCAAACACGATTGGGAATATTCAGCGAAGGGCTGACATCCTGTGTTATGTATAAATGGTACAAAGTCATGAAGCGAGTTTGAGGATTCAACTCAAGGAGCTTCTCAAAATTTTCAATCACCTGGGGGTTCATAACTTCACACCTGGTGAGGAGCCGGAGAGATAATTCTGAAAACCGATCCGAGAGTGGCAACATGCCAGCCAGCACTTCAAGACTCATGGTATGAGTCGAGTGCATACAATCCAACGCGATACGAAGACACCGATATTGAATACGTTCCAGTTTAATGATGTGCGACCGAGCCGCTGACTGAAAACAAAAACTACCGTATTCCATAACCGACAAAATCGTTGTCCGGTACAACGTTAGAAGATCTTGCGGATGCGCTCCCCACCAGGTCCCGGTAATTGTGCAGAGAAAGTTTATCCTTTGTTGGCACTTTCGCTTCAGATACTCAATGTGGGATCTCCAGGTGCACTTTGAATCGAACCAGACCCCAAGATATTTAAATGACATAGAATGAGTTATCGGTGTACCCAAAATTTGAAGCTTAGGTTGTGCAGGGTTATGCTTCTTAGAAAAAACTACCAACTCAGTTTTCTCCGTAGAGAATTCGATACCTAGCTCGAGAGCCCAAGTAGACAAATTGTCTAAGGTATCCTGTAAGGGTCCTTGCAGATCAACCCTATTGGGTCCCGTGACAGACACTACACCGTCATCTGCAAGTTGTCTCAACGTACAATTCTCACTCAAACAACCGTCAATGTCTTTGACATAAAAATTATACAAAAGGGGGCTTAAACATGATCCCTGGGGGAGACCCATGTAGCTAAATCGAGAAGCTGTAGAGGTTCCATGAGAAAAGCTCATATGTTTCTCTGACAGCAAATTGTACAAAAAATTGTTCATTAATGGTGAAAAACCACAAGCGTGGAGTTTATCTGAGAGAACTTCAACAGATACTGAATCAAAAGCCCCCTTGATATCCAAGAATACAGAAGCCATTTGCTCTTTTTTAGCAAAAGCTAACTGAATCTCTGTGGAAAGCAACGCGAGGCAGTCGTTCGTTCCCTTACCCCTACGGAAACCATATTGAGTATCTGAAAGTAGGTTATTCGTCTCAACCCATTTGTCCAGGCGGAAGAGGATCATTTTCTCCAACAACTTTCGAATACAAGATAACATCGCGATGGGTCGATAGGAGTTGTGGTCGGACGCGGGTTTACCAGGTTTTTGAATGGCAATAACTCTCACCCGTCTCCAGTCATCCGGTACAATGTTGAGAGCCAGAAACTGATTGAACAAGTGCAACATGCGCCTCTTAGCGACGTCTGGAAGGTTCTTAAGCAAGTTGAACTTGATTCTATCAGCTCCCGGAGCCGTATTGCCACACGAAAGGAGTGCGAGAGAGAGTTCTACCATTGAAAAAGGTTGGCTGATCTCATCTATCGAATTTGTGGTTTCGCGAGGAAACATTTGTGCTGGCACAGAATCTGGACAAACTTTTCGCGCGAACTTGAGGATCCATTGGTCCGAATACTCCTCGTTCTCGTTGTTCGTAATTCTGTTACGCAATCTTCGCGCCGTGTTCCAAAGGGTATTCATCGACGTTTCACGCGATAATCCGTCCACGAATTGTCGCCAGTAACCGCGTTTCTTGGCCTTGATGAGGCTCTTAAATTCTCGTTCGAGAGCCGTGTACCTTTCGAAGTGCTCAGGTGTTCCACGTCTACGAAAAACTTTGAACGCGTCGGACTTTTTGCGGTAAACCTCGGTGCATTGCGGATCCCACCATGGGGAAGGAGGTTTCCTGCGAAATGACGTTCCTGGAACTGGTCGAGTTTGAGCTTGAAGCGCGCTTTCCAAAATCAGGTTGGAGAGGAAGTTATATTCCTCCAGCGGTGGAAGCCCTTCTACCGTTGTTACGGCTTCGTCTATTGCTGTCTTGAACCTTGTCCAATCGATATTACGAGTTAGATCATAGGTGACGTTGATCGATTCCGCCGGAGTGAGCCCGGTGGCAACCGAAATTTTAATAGGCAAATGATCACTACCGTGGGGATCCTGGATCACATTCCACGTGCAGTCCAACGATAATGCATTCGAGCAAAGTGTGAGGTCTAACCTACTACCAAGTGAGGATGGACCAGCCAAGCGTGTAATTTCTCCCTTGTTGAGAACGGTCATATTGAAGTTGTCACAGAGGTCATATATCAAAGAAGACCGGTTGTCATCGTACAGTTCTCCCCAGCCTGTACCGTGAGAGTTAAAATCTCCCATGACCAACCGCGGAGCAGGAAGAACCGAACAAATATCTGAAAGTTGTTTCTGGTTTATTGGGGCTCTTGGAGGAATATAAACGGAAGCAATGCAAAGGCTTTTATTTTTAATAACAGCCTGACATGCGACAACTTCAATACCTGGAATTGGAGGAAAATTCACTCTATAGAAGGAGTAGCACTTTTTGATCCCCAAAAGTACTCCTCCTCCACGTGAATCCTCACGATCAAGCCGAATAATGTTGAAATCGAGAATCGGAAGATCGATTTCGGGTGAAAGCCATGTTTCACAAAGAGCAAATGCATCACAACTGATATTGTGAGCTAAAAATTTAAATGATTCCAATTTAGGAATAAGACTTCGACAATTCCACTGCAGAACAGTGATCAAATCCCCGACCTCTTTTGGCAAATTATCCATCGAAGGAAATGATAGCTGCAAGGAGGGGCCACTTTAATGTCAATTGCTTCAAAAAAGTTTTCACAGTGGGAAGCATTGCCATAACAATGCTTTTAAGAGGGTCAGATATTTCGAGGTACTTGAAAATACCTTCCACAATATCATCAAATGAGAACAGCCCAGATGAAGAGGGGGCTTCTGTTCTTAAAATCGGGGCATCCGGGGTTTTGGATGTCCCCGGGAGAGATGGGAAATCCTGTGTGTAGTTGGCACTACGAAAACCAGGTGGATTCGGATTATCCTTCTTCACACTGTTTTTTGAATTGGGAAGGGGGTTGGGGGCTTCTGTTCAGCTACTTTCCCTGCTCGGATGCGTCTTCGCTTCCGCGAAGCACCTTCCGGAAAACTGAAAGATGTCCCCTCCTCAAGCAAGTCCGAATCAGACTCGTCATCTGACAGAGGAGCAAAAGGATTTGTATTGACATCGGGTGGCGAGGCTTTCTTAAGCATTTCTGCAAAAGATTGCCTTGAACGTTGTTTCAGAGAACGTTCCAATTTTTCCCCGCATTGTTTGTACGCCGGGCATGACGAGAGAGCATGGGGAGGAGTTCCCTTGCAGAAAACGCATTTTAGTGTGTTATCTGCACAGGGACCAGCCTCATGTTTCTCCCCGCAAGTTGAGCAGCGTGCCTTATTGCCGCAATGAGAGGCCGTATGCCCCATCTGCTGGCAGTTTTGGCAGATCATTACCCGGGGTACAAATAACCGCACAGGTAGCCGAAGTTTGTCCAGTTCTAAGTAGTGAGGAAGGGCAGAGCCAGAAAAGGTCACCCGAAACGAGTCTGTGGGGGTAACTTTTTCTTACCCTCGCTGTGCGATATTTTAACAAGTGTTTTTTTGGTTGGGGGGGGGGTTGACTCAAAATTAGAGCTGGACAGGGAAAAAACTTTTAGTGAAGTGGGGAATCTAGGTGGGAGAAAAAAGGAGCGGAGTTTCTTTGAGGGATTTCGTTTCGTTGGCAGACATTTATTTTTCATGATTGTTTACCTAATATGTATTTTTCTGTTGTGTCACCCGTACTGAGGGGTGACAATTCGCTTTAGCTGAATGAATTAACAAGCCGAATGGTTCTGAGAAAATTGGACAGAATATCAAGAAAAAGCTGGCATTGAAATTAATTTACATTTTTTTGTCTCTCAAAACAACAACATTGGGTAATTATAATATATGCGTCAATATTCTTTTAAGGAGAAACCAAAAGTAAATTCACGTTTTTGAAATGTTGGCGAAACTGATACGAAGTTTTCTAATTAATTTATTCCTTAATAAAATGAATATACGATTTTTTTTTTATATTCTATAAAAATTATTTTTTTATTTTGATCACTGATGACTGATCATTTCCACATTAGACTGGTTCGAAAGTTGTGATATTCGAAAAAAAAATATTTTCCGAACATTCATAACTTCTGAGCTGCTGTACAATTTTTTTTTTATCCCTCGAATGAAGGACAAATACGACACTTAAAAATATTTAATTTTGTATGAATAAAATACGTAACAATTGGGTTCTTTAACTCGGAATAGTGAATTGATGGTTTTACCTCAGCGGAAAGATCTTCATTTTCTGAGCACAATGATTTTTTTTCGATAATCGTGTTAATTTAAAATAGTTCCTGAACACCAAAAATGATGAAATTTTGGTTTTTATTTTTAATGCAGATTATATTATGCATTTGCCTCGATACCTCTAAAGAACCCAACCGTTTTTTTCCGAATTTCGAAAATTAGCTATATAAAACGAGCCGTTTCGGAGATACAATATTTTGCAAATAAAAAATCATTGATACGCAAAAAAAAACTAACAGATGATGGTTATGGACAGCGACGACCCAGTCAGGTCACTTTGACACATTAACACATTCGAAACATGTCAAATGCGCTTGTTTCACAGATGTTATTGCTTTGTTTGCTCATACGAGTGTATAGTGCTTGAACCCCACAGCTTACATCTGACGTTCTGCCTGTTTTTGCATATCAGTTCCATATAAAACGCTTCCATCCTTTAATTGATTGGTTGGTAAATGACTGGACAATGCATATCATTGGTACTTTGCGTATAAAATAAATGCAGTTATAAAATAAATCCTACTGGGATCCTTGCCTCTTATCCAGTAAATCCTATCCCTACCTCCCCGTGGTGCCGACTGAGATATGAGTAACCATAGGAAAGATTGGCTAATAAACCCCGGTGGGACCTTCGTCATATGCTGACAGGGAAGGGGGCTACTCTCTTTGAAGGGTGTAGTCTGTCTGAGCGTCTATACTCCGTGTTAGGAGCGGGTGATCATCATCCTCGTGCCAGCGTGGAACTCTAAACAGTGCTGTGCAGGATGGTCCTCCGGTAATACAGGGGGTTGAGGAAGGCCCAACAAGCCGCCCTTCAAAATCAAAACATGCAAATAATACAGTTATTAATACAGACCGGAACAATTGGCAAAGTTCTAGGTGACGAAATAAGGACTACGATTGAAGACTCGGAACATGGAAACTGCAAATCGCGCTACTTCCCAGGTTGCGATAGAATAATTTACGACAAGTGTTGACCACGCAATTTCGAAGTCGCAGCACTGCAGGAACTTTTCTGGACTGGATAGAAAGTATGTAGAAGCGGGTATCAGAGCTGTGTCATCACCAACGAACTAGGAACCGGCTTTGTAGTGCTGGTCAAAAAACGTCAACGCGTGATTGGATGGTTTCTGACCAGCGAGAATGTGCAAGCTGAGGAGCAAACGTCTTTTCGTGAACTACAGAATCATCAACGTACACAGGCCACCCGATGACGAAAAAGAAGCGTTAAACGCATAGCTAGAGTAAGAGTATGATGGCTGCCCGCGGCGGGAGGTTAAAGTCTTCATTGGCGACATGAACGCTCAGGTAGGACGGGAGGCAATATACAGACCGTTAATTGGGCCGAACAGCCTGCCTACCGCATCGAACGATAAAAGCCAACGATGCGAGCCTCCCATGGTTTAGTAGTCCGAAGTAACTTCTTTTCCCACAAAAACATCCACAAAGCCACTTGGAGATCACCTGACCAACGAACAGAGAATCAAATCGACCATGCCTCATAATCGACGGTAAATTTTTCTCGGATATCATCAATTTCTGCACCTCGGACCACTACCTAGTGGCAGTATGAATGTGCTCAAAACTTTCAACGGACTACAACACGCGTCGAATTCCGGACGCCGCGACCTAACATTGAGCTATTACGAAAAACCCGAGCCACCCAGGAATACGTGCAACAGCTGGAAGCAGCCCTATTAACGGAAGAGCAGCTTTACGCAGCTAATCTTGCAGATGGCTGGAGAGATATTCGAACCACCATTGATAGAACTGCAATAGCGGTACTAGATATTTCTGCACCGAATAGAAAAAAAATGACTGGTTTGAGGGTGAATGCAAGCAGTCAGTAGAAGAGAAGAATGAAGCACGGGCAAGAATTCTACCACACCTTACGAGAGCGAATGTGGAACGGTACAGACAGGGACGGAGCAGGCGAAATCTGTTCTTCGAAATAAAATGCGCCAAATGGAAGAACTCGACTGCGAAGCAATTGGGGCACTGTGCCGTGTTAACGACACACGCAAATTTTACGAGAAGTTGAACAGCTCGCGCGAAGGCTATGTACCACAAGCCGATGTTTGCAGAGACTTGGAAGGTAACTTTCTCACAGATGAGTGTGGTGTGATCGAAAGGTGGAAACAGTTGTTTGACGAGCACTTGAACGGCAATGTTAAGCAAATAAAGTAATGAATCTAGGAACACGCGCAGGAGATGACAGGATGCCGACCCCATCCAGGAAGTTGAGGAGAAAATTGGTCGGCTAAATACAACAAAGCTGCTGGTATTGACCAACTTCCAAGCGAGCTATTCCAATACAGTGGTGAATCACTGGCAAAGGCGATGCACCGGGTAATTACCAAGATTTGGAAGAAAGAGCATTACACGAAAGATTGGATGAAAGATATCGTGTGTCTCTAAAAAAGGGAGACAAGCTGGATTGCAGCAACTATCGTGCCATCGCGCAGCTGAGTTCCGCCTACAAGTTGCTCTCCCATATTCTATGCCGCCGTCTGTCACCAATTACAAAGGAGTTCGTGGGACAGTACCAAGCGAGATTCATGGGTGCACACGCTACTATGGACTACGGACTATGGGTTAGATTTTCGTTTATAAGATTAAAGTGTGCCCATCAATTTCAATTTATCTTACGACACAATCGATCGAGACCAGCTATGGCAGATCATGCACGAATATGGATTTCCGCGGTTGCTCAAAGCAACGATGGATCGAGTGATGTGTGTCGTTCGAGTCTCAGGGGCACTCTCGAGTCCCTTCGAAGCTCGGAGAGAGTTACGGCAAGGTGATTGGAATGTGTGATTCAAAGAGCTGGGATAGACACGAGTGGCACGATCCTCAGGAACTTTTTCCAACTTTTTGGCCGACGACGTTGATATCGTAGCACGCGACTTTGAGACTATGGCGGGAACGTAAATCAGACTTAAGATTGAAGGTAGTAGGATTGGGCTTGTCATTGATAACAAAATACATAAGGGGGACATTGTCTTCTCGTGAGCTTTCCACTACGAGTTCAGATCGGCGGTGGAGAAATCAAGGCGGTAGACGAATTCGTGTATCTGGGCTCATTGGTTACCGCCGATAACGACATCAGCAGAGAGATACACAGGTGCATTATGGCTGGCAATCGTGCTTTCTTAGGACTCCGAAAGATAAAGTTCGCCGAAATACAAAGTTGACCATCTGTAAGACATTATTAGACCGGTAGTCCTCTACAGCACGAAACATCGACATTGTTCGTGAAGGACCAACGCGCCCTTGGTGTTTTTGAACGGATTTTTTGCGTGCAGATGGAAGACGGAACGTGGGAGAGCGAATGCACCACGAATTGAATCAGTTGTCAGGAGAACATCCCATCGTTAACATCGCTAAAATCGGTCGATTGCGGTGGGCTGGCCATGTCGTAAGAATGTCGGACGACAACCCAGTTAAAATGATTTTTGATAACGATCTGAAGGGCACAAGATGAAGAGGCGCGCAAAGAGCAAGTTGGATCGATGAAGTAGAAGGCGACCTGCGGTCCCTTCGCAAACTTTGAGGCTGACGACGTGCAGCCATCGAGCGAAAAGAATCCAGACAACTTCTGTACACAGTAGAGGCCACCCCTGCCTTGGTCGGATTGGTAAAGTAACCCTTCAGCTATCACATAATCAGATAAAACTAACAACTTTTTCAAGAATTATGCAATACAACACAAAGTCAGTTTTTCCTATCAAGCAAAGTATTCTGATATCAGTGACATTCTGAAAACTAAATAATTCAGAAGCCTAGTTGGAGCTATCCGTGTTGTGGAGCTTACCATATTTCCTACTAATGCCTCGTGATACGAAAATACCGAAAAAGATGTTTGAGGGAATCTAATGTACTTACCCATGCAAGCTTCAAAGCAACTGATATCAAGTTGTTTAATACATGAATTGATTTATCATTATTTTCAAATATTTGTATATAAAGCTATATTCAAAAGAACTCTGACACAAATTCTAATCTGTTTAATATTATGAGAGATTATGAGAAAGCTTACTAGCTGAGAATGATATTGAAATCCGAATTGTGAGAGTGTCTTGTTTGTTATTCTAAACGAAATTTTGTCAGATTGCTTATCATATCCCACGTAATATTTCAGTTCAACCATGTTCAGGTTTTTATTGCTATTCCATACGAATTTTCAGGAAAATTAAATGCAAATTTGTATCAAGATACCGATTGAATCAAGCTCTAAATTTCTGCAATTGCAAGCGATTTCCGCTGAATTGCTTCTCATGAAGTTTGACTACGACTTTTTTTTCAACATAGTTTCCTTTGAGTTCTTTAAACTTTGTCCAACATTTATACAAGATTTGTCAAGGTCATCAAAATAGGTATTTGTTTGTACGATGATTTCATCGTTAGAGTTCCATTTCTTTCCGCAGAGCCATTTCTTCAGGATTGGGAACAATAAATCAGAAACTCGGGGCAAAATCCGAGAATAGGGCTGATGAGGGAGCAATTCTTAGCCCAATTCATGGATGTTTGCCATTGAAACTGCCAGAGATGGCATTTCGCACTAATGTTACGCCGGAGCGTGAGATTTGTACGTTCACAGAGGATTCAACCATAACTCACCGCAGATCGAGCTAAGTGCTCTTTTATTCGGTGTGATGGGATGGCTTAGAGTGAGTGAATCACTCTCTCTTTTAAACGACCACTCTCACGTTCTCTCATCTGTCTTTGCCCACGTGCTCTCGTCTGCGATCGTTGCCGCGTACACTTGTGCGAGGACGCGCCAGTGCTCTTTCTGTGATTCGCTGGTGCGGTGGATAGTGAAAACGTCGTCGGAGTTGTAGAAAATGTCCGAAAAAAGGAAGCGGGAAGAAACATCTTCTTTCTTCCTTTGTTATGTAGCGTCAAAGCGAATTTGCAATCACTGCTGTATATTATCAGAAGAGCCAACGCCAGTGAGCTCACTGGGGCGCACGCGTCAGGGAATTTATCTGCATTCTCTTCTGTGAATTTGAGAGCTCTTCTTCTCACTCTAGAGCGGTCGAGTGTTGTGTGAATAAAAACCATTTTTTCCACTCACATGCGCTACCCGCATGCAAACACGCTGGTGAATATAAACAAGAGAGAAGAGCTCTCGTTGAGGTAGGAAGAGTGTGTGGAAAAATTAAAATCTCTCTTTACCACACTGAGGATATGGACATCACTGGAAACGGCACATGTGTGCACCCTTGCATTGGTGGAAAAGAACTTTTTTTTGGCCAAAAGCAGTCGTTTTGTTTTTTCAAATCCTCACTAAATCGACCCAATGAGTTGGCATAATATTCGCCATTGGTTGTTTTCCCTTTTTGCAAGTAGTCAATGTCAATTTGCTAAGCTTGCTTAGCACAAAATTCGATTTCTTTTATTATTTGACCAAGCGTCAGCGTAGATGTACATGTGGACGAGATGTCATTACTGATTTCAAACATTGCAGTCTAAACCACAGCGACGACAAAAAAAGTTGCCCGCTGTTTCGAGTGGAAACCCAACCTCTCCGTCCGAGATGTCGCAAAGAAGCTGGGAATGGCGCCTTCAACCGTGGCTAGAGCTAAAAAACGAGCTGGACTGTCGACTTACAAGAAAGTGGTGACTTCAAATCGCGACGATAAACAAAACACGCCGGCCAAAGCACGATCGCGAAAGTTGTACACGACGATGCTGACGAAGTTTGATTGCGTGGTACAGGACGATGAAACTTACGTCAAGGCAAACTTTAAACAGCCTCCTGGACAGGAATTTTATACGGCAACCGGACGGGGAAAGGTGGCAGATATTTTCAAGCACATTAAACTGCCAAAGTTCGCGTAGAAATATCTGTCGTGGCAGGCCATCTGTACTGTGGCTTGAAGAGCAACGTTTACATTGCGACCGGAACCGTCAACCAGAAAATTTATCTGGGAGAGTGCCTACAAAAACGCCTACTGTCTTTCTTGAAGTGACACAATTGTTCCGTTCTATTTTGGCCGGATTTGGCATCTTGCCAATACGGAAAAAAGGCCATGGAGTGGTATGCAGCCAACAACGTTCAAGTGGCCAAGGACGAGAACCTTCCCAACACGCCAGAGCTCCGCCCAATCGAACAATATTGGGCCATCGTCAAGCGGAGCCTTAAGAAGACTCAAAAAGCTGTTGTGAGCGAGAAACAGTTCAAGGCAAACTGGCATTCTGCGGCGAATAAAGTGGACAAGCAGACTGTACAAAATCTTATGGCAGGTGTTAAACGAAAGACCTTTACACTGCTTTCTAAAATTGCATACGTTCCACTAAAATCTTAATTGATCTTAATTTGATTATATTAGGATTTTTAGGTACGTAGGTTGTTTGCCGATTTCTTGCTGCTAAATGCTGGTTGCGGGTTGTAAAAGATAAGACCTGCATCTCTTCAGTGGGACAAAATAAAACTGATACTAACTAACTTAAAAATGCTTATGTTAAAATTTGCTAATTTTCTTTTTTTATACCGTATTTCCGTGTCTTTCTGCCTGCGGCTACGTATCGAACCCATCAAGGCATGGGTTGGGACCAATCGCTTTACTTCCCTTCCGAAGGTTCTTTTTCGGGATCAGAAATCTTTCGTCTTAGAAAATCCCAACGGCGCCGACTGATACCATATTCACTTCGAAACATGATAGTTTTTGAAAGTTAATTGTAGGCTCCGTGGATCAAAAACACAAACAGATCGAGTTCCATACATTTTTTGTAAGCTCTAGAGGCAATTGCAAATCCTACGCTTACCGACAAAACATTCGTTCTTCCTCCATGTTCCTGACCTAATGGCATCTTTTTATATTAGCACATGCAAAAAAGTTCTACCATAGAATGGTCTGGAACTCGAGCAAAATTAATTTGTACACGGTAAATCTGGAAAACTCATTTAGTGACTATATTTTGCTCATTTTCAAGATTATAGTTGATACGTCAAAAAGTGACTAGTTTTTAAACACGCATGAAGAGTACTTTTTACGCCTTTTCAAGTATGTCAACGGCGACAAAAAATGCGTAAAAAGTAGGCACCGCTGAGAAAAGAAAATTAACTCTGCACGTAACTTGATGCTGACGCCATTTTCAAACAACCATTTATTTGGTAATTACCGTGCTTAAGTTCCGGAATTGTTTGAGGCTGTCGCAGTATAGAAAATGGAGGAATTATTCAACACGTTGGATACAGACGCATTCGCGAAATTGACAGGTAAGTTAAATATTTGCTATAGTCAAGAATAACAAATGTTTAACACTGTATGAAACAAAAAAGGTCTCCCATGCCCTGTGGCCAGATGCAGTTATTAGGGATACATTATTAGAGGTGAATCATTAAGCTTGAGACCAAACTTGGAACCGATGTGCTGGTACTTCCTGAGCCAAAAACTATATTCATTTTCTTCTTGACTATCCAGCCGCTGCTATAAGGTTAAAGCAAATAGTTACAAAACGTCTGTTAATCAGCTCTGTATCAAATGCGTGAGTCAATTTCTGCGCAAAATCTCTAGACAGGTTTTTGTTATTTAATTATTATTTTTTAAATTCATAAACATGGCTGTGTAATTTATTGATGTCTTTTTCACTTTCGAATTTGAATTAAGGAATTGAGCCGTTTTCAGCAATACTCGAGCAATATTGATTTTCCGAAATGCGTAAAAATTACACATCTTTTATGTTTTCAAAAGGAGTAAAAAGAATGCATTTTTTAATTTTCCAAAAGAAGTAAAAAGTATGCAGTTTTTACTTTTCAATTTAAGTAATAAGTATGCATTTTTTACTTTTTTGCTAGGAGTAAAAAGTATGCACATTTTGACGTATATTCAGTTTACGCAAAAGAGAGTAAAAGTAAAAGTAAAACTAATCCCAGCTTCCCTAGAAAGAGCATACTTTATAGTCATAATAGTGTAAATTGAGATTACCGTGTATAAACCATCCCAAAGCTTCTCAGTTCTACCACGTAGTCGGGAAAAACAGTCAAAAACAATTTCCCTAATCCACCGTTGGTTCAACTCATGAACCATCGAGAAAAAAAAAATCTAATGCATAGAAAGTGCTCCCGATATGCTCCATTGGGCTGTTTCGCCCGAATATAGGATGAAGGTAGACAGAAGCCATCGCTGTCACTTTCGTTGCGGTCACCAAAAACACCAAAAAGCAAACGATGCATGAAAAATTCGGAAAAGTGGGCTACTTTCGTGCGCTTTTATCAGGATTTTCCAATGGCTTTTTCGATGCTACATTCCTTGAATGGAACGATCGAATGTTGGTACTGCCACCATTGCTAACGGCAAATTGTTCTGGTTTTTTTTTTTCTTTTTTAACGAAATAAAAAAAAAAGTCGATGGGAATCTACTATAGGAAAGTTTCATTCCGGTGCGATGAAGAAGAGAGGATACTAAGCTGATGATTCCCTACTTTCGTTTTCTTTGCCAACGGAGTGCCAATATGAGCTTAGTGAGTGAAGGAACATTATACCGGTCTTGTAGCAGGATGTTTCCAGGAGGAGTTTCGAAAGTGAATTAAATATATCAATGGCCATTATTCTTTATGTGTTCAATAACCAAGTGCTTGTTGTGCGAAGTGCTGTACAGATGATAAAATCAGATAGCAGTTTCGTTTTGGCGCAACTGAGAGCCAGAAAATAATAACTGGAATAAACAACGTGAGGGAAGTGGGTAAACTTGTTGGAGGAGCATCATCTCGCCAATTTCAGTTCGATATTGAATGAAAAGTTTGTGATTTAATTAGCGAACGCAAAAACATCGTTTTATTATAATTTCAACATGGTTTGGGTGGCCAACTGAATATCTAGACACTTTTGAATTTTATCAACAACTCCACCTGCAGAGGTGAGACCCAGTCGAACATCGATTCCTCAGAAAGCTGGTCAGTATGCTCATTAAGCTTCGCTAATGGGCTGAGGTAATAATTGTTTTTCAGACGAAATCTACGGATGATGAACGGCTTCGTCAGTTGCTGTATGCAAGCCAAGCTCACTCGCTTTTCTCAGTCATGGCAGGACGGTTTTTTTTGTAGATATTTACAGACTCCGCCGGAATGAAGCAGATTTTTCTTAGTTCTGAGCCAACGCTAGGAACGTTTGACGTGCACGCCGAATATGAAAACCATCTCACGCCTGCATCCGGCGAATGATGTAGAATGTGGAGTGCGGGCTATACAATAGATGTATGACATATACGGTCGATGAGAAGCAGTCATATAGTGAATAACTTCTACTAAAATATATACCGAATTCTCGCTGCGCAACCAAGACTTTTAAAAAGACAATGCAGAGCGTTTTCAACCTGAGATTGTAAAAACTGAACACAACACTCAACACTCTATGGAACAGTAGGGAAATTTTTAGGTTACGCTTGAGCAAGAATCGAACCCTCATTTCGTGGCATTCAAAATATGCCTGAATGACGGGTGACACTGTTAACCGTACGACCACGAAGCCTACATAAAACTGAGAAGATGTTACCTACTTCATGAGTTAATCATATCGACCGTGTACAAGGACAGTCCACGATGAGGTAACAGACTCATATGTGAGATATGTGTTGGCGTTGGTGGTCGACGACTATTCCAGGTTTTGTTTTTTTTTTTTTTTTTGAGGATAATTGAAGTTTTGTGGTAACCCGTATCGATGGAAAATGTTAATTTTATATCATGGATTTAATGCGAGGATTTGATACCTGGTATACGATTTAATTAGAAAACACGTGGATTGACAAACAGTGATTATTTACAGTATTGTACTCTTAAATTTTTTTTTTAAATATGGCTGTAAGTTCAACAACAAGAGCGCCTTTTTTATTGTTTATTGTTTATGGATGCATAAATTGTCATCTTGAATTGAAATCTATATTTTGAGCAATTAGATAACTTTACTCTATGACCAACATAACAAATTAATATCTTTCTCCTATGCTTAGTCCGACTCAAATTGGACTAAGATAAGATGGTTTAAATGACTCAACACAACGTTTTCTTTTTCCTCTTGACAACAGCGATTAATTTTTCTTCTTTTGGTGTTAACAACGCGATAGCTTCCTTTTTGATGGCTGCTAAATAACTTATCTGTTCGTTGCCTCTTCAAGTGACATTGTGTGAAATAAAGAATACCATCAAGATCAATAAACATCGATAACATCGAAGTAAGTTTTACATTTCACCCAAGCATTGAACATGAATCCCGGTCAAATTGAAGCTGCTTACCGCATGGGAAAGGGGAAGTCACCAGAATAGTCATTTAATATAAATCCGGGAATGAGATGCTACATGCTTTGACTTTCAATTCGAAGCATTTAACTTTTCATCAAGCGAAGTAAAAACAAACGAAAGTTTGGATGTCGCATACCAATGAATATATACAATACTTGCCACCGGAGGTTTTTTACAACGAGCTAGCTAGTAAAATACGGAAAATTCAAGCGTGTTATTTGGGGGAAAACTCCCGGCTGAGCAGCGCTTCACGCGTTTACATGTCACAGTGTTTTTCAAATAATCTTAAAATAAAATAAAAACCTGTAAGTCTAATTTCATCATTTAAAAGCCTAACTAAAACTTATGCCAGTGAAAACCCTGAGTAGGCACTGGTTACGTGTTTTTCTTTGCTGCCATTTTTTCCAGTAATTTCGTTAGTTTCATAATTGTTTTACTATTTGGATAAGATTATGTTGAAAATATTTGTTTTAAATTTTGTCGCGTGTGAAATTGTCACGTTAGCTTAAGATGCATCGTCATTATTATACAAGCACAAACAACGGTTTGTGGTTGTGACGATGTAGCAAACATGAAATAGTCTACTGCAAGTGATTTACTGATTAGATTAAATGTTTGCATGAAATGCGTGGTTCTAGAATCTTTTGAAATTTTTCATGTGTGCTGAATATTCCGCATACAGAGACTCACAATGCCAGTTGTGAATACTGCAGCAGCTATCTTGTGACAGCCATGGATGTGGTGAATTGGCACTATTCTCCTTTTATTTGGGCGGCCATCGGTGCTGAAGCTTTCCATGAAAGCACCCCAAGAAATTCGATAAAGACCCGGATTGGAAAGACGACTGTTTGTAGGCAACGACGGTTTTCTCGCTTTTGAAAACGAAGTGAAGACCGCAACATCCCGTTCGTTACAAGTTGCAGAGCCGAACATAGTAATTTTACATTAGAGATACTCCAAGAAATTCAAGATTATGTTGACACTTATCTAGCCGACCATCAACGATTGGGACTGTGACACAAAACGGCATTAAACTGACGACTGACTTGGTAAGCTCGTACTATTTTTACTCATTATGTCTAAACGGTTCCAAACCTTACAGTTCTCATTTCTTTGTGGGTATTTGTAGTTTTTCGCGTTCCTGTTGATCTTGGGTTTTGAAATGGAATAGGGGTTTTGTATTTTATTTTTCCTTTTCGTTTCCTGCTCTTTGCTTTTCTCTTTCTAGAAAGCGAGTAATGGCGCTGTAATGTGTAATGTTTACATGTGCAAAATTTCATCACAATCATCACAAAAGTGGTTATCGAGATGGCTGCCAAGCAAGAAGTGCTAAGACAAAAAAATATGGGCGCGGTCGTTGAAAATCCAGGCCAACAGTTGGGAATCGACAATTCGACCGTGTCCCGTGTGGTAAAATCGGTCAAGGAGACCCAGACGACCAAGCGAAAAGCGAAGCCTGAAGTTTTTCGTGGGCAAGTCCCGTCTGGATGTACCGGAGAAGTTCCGGAAAAAGAAGGTTGACAAATTTGCCAAGAAGTACTCGGTGTGGCAGGCGATCTGTGATGCGGCAAATTCAGCAAGCCGTATATAACAACAGGCACCATCAACGGTCAAATATATAAAGAAGAGTGCCTCCAAAAGCGCCTGCTGCCCTTCTTCCGTTCACGAAGTGCCATTTCGCGAAACCGGTGTTTTTGTTCCGAAGTAGGCAAATCCGCCAAACTCGCCAGAACTTCGCCGAATAGAAAAATTCTGGGCGATTATGAATGGCAAGCTCCGGAAAGCAGGGAAGGTCCTCAAAAACGACATATTTGAAGAGAGAGTGGATGAAAATGCGTATGAAAGATGGCGCAAGTGTTGCACAGGATTTGATAGGTAGCGTTAAGTCCAAGGAGAGGAGGTTGAATAAACCAACTTTGCAAAAACATAGCTAAAGGGCGAACACGAAATTATTGCGACACATTCAACAGGGCATAACTTTTTTACCATTGGGTAAAAATCAACCAAATTTTGCACACTTTCTCATTGATGTGTATTGTTTACATGCTGTCAAACTCGAAGTCGTGTTTTTCGATTCAACGAAAATGGAGGTGAACCAACGCGAGTCGAGAGAACAAATTCTTTCCAAACACCTGGAATTTCCTGACCTGTCGCACCGGCAGTTGGGAAAAATGTTGAACATTCACCATTCAACCGTCTCCAGAGTGTTGAAGCGGTTCCAGGGGCGGTTGACGTTGGACCACGGCAAAGGAGCTGGAAGAAAACCGGGACCGGAGAACAAAAAGACGGAGGGAAAGGTGAAGCGGATGATTAAAGCAAATCCCAACGTCTCAAGCCGTGATTTGGCTAAAAAGATCGGCATGTCGCAGAGCTACGTCCAGAATGCAAAGAAGAGAGCTGGACTACATACATACAAGGTACAGAACTTCCCAAACCGCGATGAGCGGCAACAATCCACGGCTAAAACTCGGGCACGGAAGCTCTACGAGAAGATGCTGACAAAATATGGCTGCTGTGTGATGGACGACAAAACGTATATAAAAGCCGATTTTAAGCAAATTCCGGGGTTGGAGTTTTTCAACCGGCAAGAGCAAGTTCTATGTGGACGACAAATTTAAGAAGAAGAAAAGGTTGAAGTTCGCCTCCAAATATCTCATTTGGCAGGCCATCTGCTCTTGCGGACTGAGGAGTGAGCCTTTCGTGACAAAGGGCACAGTAAATGGCGAGATCTACAAATCTGAGTGCCTCGAGAAGCGCATTTTGCCGTTCTTGCAGCAGCACGACGAAGCTCCGCTATTTTGGCCAGATTTGGCATCATGCCACTATTCTAAAAGTGTCCTGGAGTGGTATGAGGCCAATTCTGTCCATTTTGTTCCAAAGGACATGAATCCGCCAAACTGTCCGGAGCTGCGCCCGGTGGAGCAGTACTGGGCAATGATGAAGCGGGAACTTCGGAAGAGCAAGAAGACAGTCAAAGACGAGAAGGACATGTTAAGAAAATGGAAAAAAAAACTGAGAAACTGGTACCGGATGACACTGTAAAGACTTTGATGAAGGGCATCAAGCGAAAATGCGTTCAATTTTACACTCAAGGCTCCATCGATTAACTTTTCTGATTTTTGAAGTAAATATATGTATAAAACTACCCTAAAATTTTGGTTTGATTCTAAACATTATAAGAAAATTGGCATGACATTTTAGGTGTCGCAATAATTTCGTGTTCGCCCTTTAATATGTATTTTTTAATTCACTGAGAGTTTCAAAAATATCCTACTTAAAATGGAATTTTTAGTGATCATTTTTGTCTGTTATATTATTTGCGAGTACAATCTTTAATTTAAGTAAAAAAAAAAACATTTAATAAAACATGTTTAAACTATCCAATGGATTATTTCCGTTTTAGTTGTAAATGAACGGGAAGAGCTTTTGAATGGCGAGGAAATTAGATTAACAATTTTTTAATGAAGTTTGTCAGAAGTAGATAATTTTTCATCTCCATGCGAAGCGCTAGGAGTGGACGGTAATTTATTGCTACAACGAAATAGACATGAAGAGAAAGTGTATTGATAGTTCCGTATAGGGCAACGGCAGGCTTTGAAAATTGAAAGATCAAGTTTGAAAACGAGCGGAGGGCATTATTGAACGGTAGTATCCGATCAGGCAAATTTTTTTAATGTTTTCCCACGAAACGTATCCTGGGGTGTACATGGCATGTACATAGATGTACAAAAGAAAATCTCCGCTTCGTTACATTTCGTTCCATGGTATGCCGTTTTCTTTGCAATTCAAGTGCACATCAAATTAATGGAGTACATTTACAATTTAAAACTGGCTTATAGCATTTTTCATGGAAGGCCCATTTGGTGCCAACTAACTAGCTATGGATGACCCTTCAGATGGAATTGTCACTTTTGCATCCGTCAAGTGAGTTTTCTTGACACTAGTATTGGGCAAGGTCGAATTGATGTTTCGAAAATTCGATCACATGCCATTCAAAAGCTACCCAAACATTGGTGCACCCTGAATGTAATGTAAAGCTTTTATGATAATTTTTTTACTCAACAGAAGGAATGTAAGGCATAAGTTGATAACTAATCGATTCCAAAACTCTTGTTTCTAACTTTCGCGGTAGTAAAGCAGATTTTTGAAGTGCGTAAAAAATCATTAATTCTCGACAACTTATTCAAAACGACGTATCTGCTTTTGTGAACAAATATTCAAAAGTAAATTTTTCAAAACTATCAGCACCATCACCAGGTAAATATTAAAAGTGCTGAGAGTTTCATGAATTTTACGTTTAAATCTTTGTTTACCGCTTTATTTATAAAATTCTCAACAACAACAAATTCATTCACGAAACGAGTTAGACCAGCCAGTGCGAAAAAATCATCCGGTTCACATCGAGACATGTCATGGTTTTCTGAAGTTTCATTGTTCTTATAATACGTTTTACAGCCGACTAGTTTTATTACGGCTGTTGTTAACGACATCAAAATTGGTTAATTTTATTACATTTGATACAACTAAACAAAATCATGAAATTGAAATCCAATTTTCGTTTGTATGCTATTGTGAGAAATTGAACCAGGATTTGAAATGGTAATGACATGACTAATGACAGGCCATGTTGCATACTTCCAGAATGCCGAATGGTAAAATTTGATGCGCATACCAAGGGGCGCGTAATTAATATAATTAATGAATTTTCAAGTTGTAATGAATATTCTGTTGCTAAAAACTGAAAATGTAGTGATTTAGATAGTACTGAAAATGTATGGTAATGAATGGACTTTAAAATAAGTAAAGTGCTATTAAATTTCTTAAAGCTGTCATAATTGTAATTATTTTTTGCATGTTTTCAAGTTTATTGCGTGCTCTTCGGTAGCTCTTTTCCTCACCCATTGAGGCATCCGCATGTTAGATATCTCGCTTTTTTGACCAATAGTTCCATCTTGTTGTAGGAAGAAGATTGTTTATAATCCTGTGGATACGTATAAGCGATTTTGCCTCTCAATCCAGCCAACCTGTTGTTGGCCCTTCATATAATGGCACGATGAGGAAAATCAATGGTTATGAAAAGAGCTTGATCAAGCCAAACAGGGAGGAGAGCCTATTGCTGTCGGACTTAGTTTCCGTGCTACAATGGGTGGTATTTCATATCATCATATTATCATTGCGTGTTCTCGGAGTCCCGCATGAAAATGCTCGAAAGACTAAATTTATTTAAGATCTTATCGAGACTTATGCCATAATCACTATCGATTGAATCGTACACGTAGAAAAGAGTACCGTCAAATAAAAAATATTTCAGGTAAATTTGAGCATCAACAAAGTTGATTCTGGCCACAAACATGAACTTGCTTTCTTTCAAACTTTTCCCTTTTTTCCAATCAAGTGGCATTTGTTGGAAACATGCTATTTTTTTTCTCAAAAACATATGTTTAAAGTTTGAAAATCGATAATTTTTATTTAAATCCACGAAAATTTTTTTCGTGTAATCTTGCTATAAACACAGATTAAGTTTTCTACATGGCAGCATTCATTTAATCGATATTATACAACCGTGAATCGAGCTAAAACCCAGAACTGTAAACTTATATGAAGGCATTGACTCCAAATTGCGACGATAAACACAACAAGACGTTCAAAACTCGATTAATGGACGAGGTAATGGACGACGAACCTATGTCAAGATCGACTTCAGAAAAAAATTTCAAGCATATTTGGCAGAAATGTTCAAGCATACGAAACTGTTGAAGCACGCTACGATAGCTATATCAGGTTTGGCAGACTATGCGAACCTGTGGATTGAAAAACGACATTTTCACAACTGAGACAGATTACATGAAATTTTCGTGAACGAATGTCTGGAAAAATATCTGCTGCCTTTCCTGAAGCAACGACTGTTCCGTGCTGTTTTAACTGGCTTTGACATCTTGCCATTACGGAAAAAGACCATTGAGTGGTAGACGTCAACAACATGTAGGTGCCGGGGTAAGGGCAAGAACCCTCTCAACACGCCACGGCTCCGAATAATCAAAAAAAATATTGGGCCATGGTTAAGCGGAACCTGGGGAAGATCCAAAATCCTGTATTATGATCGGATTTGCCAAATTTGTGGGCAAAAATCAATAACTCAAAAACCTAGAGCGCTAGAGATTTAATGTTTTTTGGAGAATTATTCTACATGAAAAGAGCTTTCTTTTGGCGGTTGGTGGTGACTACGGTGGTCTATTTTCAAAGATATAAAAACAAATCTTCTCATTTTCATGAAATAGAGGAACACATCTCCATACTGATGAACCTCCATTGCAACCTCACCAATTCCAGCAAATTAAAATAGCTAATGATTATGAAAGGCCATGGTTAGGAGCCTATAACATAATTTGTCTCTAAAAATTGATGCGGGTCTCTTGCAAATCCCCGGTTTATTTTTCCGTTAGATAATTTAATATGAAACTTGTAACTATTTTCTGCTGATAGGATGTATTACAACGGATCTCGATCAAATTTATTCAATTTGAGGAAATTTGAATATCATAAACAAAATCTGCTTTAGTTTTGAAATAATGGCAACTCTTAAGTTAGGGGAATTGTAAATTTCTCTCAATTACATCAGAGTACAGTGATAAAAAAACTTCGTAACTGTTTAAGAGCAAGATGATTTCCAAGATTTCATCGTGGATTTTTTGATTATAGTTGAATTAATAAAATATTTGATCCCTAGGACGAATGAAGGGACTATGCTAACATTACTTTCTGTAACCCTATGTTTTTAAGTTTCTAGCAAATTTGCTGAAAAATTTAAAAATCTTTCTATATGTGGGTTATTTCTATGATGATTTTCATAAATTTAGTTAGGGTGAGTACAAAAAACACATTCTTTGATCTTATTTTTTTTTTCTATTCAAAGGTTTCTTTAAAAAAAAACGTCTTCAGCTGCCGTGATATTTAAAAGTTGCTTGTTGTTGTTTGGAGAAAGGTACGAAGGCTTATGTGTAAAAATATGCATTTTTTTCAAATACTAGCTGAACCCGGTGCGTGCGCTGCTACGCTTGCAACTTAATGAAGGAAAATTTAATATAACTGTCACGTTTATGTTTTTTTTTTTCGAAATGAGTTTGTTTTCTTGAATAAGCAGGGGTTCAAACTTCTATCAAAACATGCTTCTTACCCGAGAAATACACGGTTTGTGTTTAAGTAACCTGGATAATTCTCATTTTTGGTAGAAATTTGTGTTTCATTTGTATGAGAGCCCTCCCTTCCAGAGGGGGGTGGTTTCTCAAACCACCATACAATCATTGCCTTCAAAACTCTCCACATGCCAAATTTGGTTCCATTTGCTTGATTAGTTCTCGAACCATCACACTGGGCTCATCGATTATAATAAAAATGTGAGTTTCATTTGTTTGAAGCCCCACCCCCCCCCCCCCCCCCCCCTCAGAAAGGGAGGGGTCTTGAACTACCATAGAAACATTCTTGCCTTCAAAACCCCCCACAATTTGATTCGATTTGCTTGATTAGTTCTAGGGTTATGATGAAATTTGTGTCTCATTTGTATGAGAGCGCCCCTTCCTGAGAGAGAAGGGGTCTCAAACAATCATAAGAACCTTCCCCAGCCCCAAAAACCCCTTCATATAAATTTTCACGTTGGTCGGTTCAGAACTTTCCGTGTCTATAAGGGTCTGACAGACAGAAGTTCATTTTTATGTATATAGAAATCTAGCCTCCAAAAACCTCCATATGCTAAAAGTGGTTTCATTTACTTGATTAGTTCTCGAGTTATGCAGAAATTTGCTTTTTATTTGTAGGGGGAGCCCCCCTCCCCTTCAAAATGGGGAGGGGTATTGAACTGCCATAGAAACATTTCTTGCCTCCAAAAACCTCACCATGCCAAATTTGGTTTCATTTGCTTCATTGCCTCTCGAGTTATGCTAAAAATTATGTTTTATTTTTATGGGAGTCTACCCTTCCAGAAGGCGGAAGGGTCTCAAACCACCTTAGAAACATTTATTTCCTTCAAAAACCTCCACATGCCAAATTTGGTTCCATTTGCTTGATTTGTTCTCGAGTTATGCAGAAATTCGTGTTTTATTTGTATGAGAGACCCCTCTTTCAGTGAGCGGGGGAGTCTCAAACCACAATAGAAACATTTCTTGCCTTCGAAAACCTCCACATGCCAAATTGGGTTCCATTAACTTGATAAGTTCTCGAGTTATTCAGAAATTTGTGTTTCATTTGTATATGAGCGCTCCTCTCAGAGAAGGGAGGGGCTCGAGTCAACTTAGAAACATTTCTTGCCTTCCAAAACCTCCACCTGCCAAATGTGGTTCCATTTGCTTGATTAGTTCTCGAGTTATGCAGAAATTTGTGTTGCATTTGTATGTAAACCCCCCTCCCTCCCCCTTCCAGGTGGCGTAGGAGTCTCAACTTCCATAGAAACATTTCTCTCCTCCAAAAACCTCCACATGCCAAATTTGGTTCCGTATGCTTGATTAGTTCTCGAGTTATGCACAAATTTGTGTTTCATTAGTATGAGAGCCCCCCTCTTACAGAGGGCGGAGGGGTCTTGAGTTACCTTAGAAACATTTCTTGCCTTCAAAAACCTCTACCTGCCAAATTTGGTGCCATTAACTTGATTAGTTCTAGAGTTATGCAGAAACTTGTGTTTCATTTGTATGGAAGCCTCCCTTTCTAGAGAGGGGAGGGGTCTCAAACTACCATAAAAACATTTCTTGCCTCCAAAAACTTCCGCATGCTAAATTTGGTTTCTTTGCTTGATCAGTTCTCGAGTTATACAGAAATATGTGTTTCATTTGTATGGGAGCCTCCCTTTATAGAGAGGGCAGGGGTCTCAAACTACCATAAAAACATTTCTTGCCTCCAAAAACTTCCGCATGCTAAATTTGGGTTTCTTTGCTTGATCAGTTCTCGAGCTATGCAGAAATATGTGTTTCATTTGTATGGGAGCCCCCCCCCCCCTTCAGAGGAGGGAGGGGCCTCTTACTATCTTAAGAACCTTCTCCGGCCCCAAAAACCCGTGCATACAAATTTTCCCGCCGATCGGTCCTTCCGCTCGCGAGTTAAATCGTGACAAAGAAACCCCTACTCATTTTTATTTATATAGATAAAACTAAAACTGTCAAGCATATTCCGAAAGTGTATTTTTTTTTGTTCGCGGCGTTTGTTTTTTTTTTGGTGTTTTTTTTTATTCGGTTGGGAGTTCGGGCAAAAAACACTATTTTTAAAAAAAAAAAAAAAAATAATTATTTTTTTATTTTTTTTGTTTTTTTTTCGCCTTATTATTAATGTTATTGAGAGGAGAAAAGCGCGAAAATTGTGTTAGGAATAATATCTGGGGGGGGGGTGTGAAGGAATCTAGCGAAGGGAATTTTGCCTCGAGTCAAACATCGTCAAATTGATTATGGATTGTTGGTCGTGCGCTAGTAATGGGCGAACTTGTTACAAAATCTGCCGTATCGGTTCTCCAAGTACGGTGGATGTATTTTATCGAGTAAGTGAGTCCAGATGCCCACAGTAATTTTTATTTATGCATATCAATTATTGTTCACAAAGGTAAAGTTGTGAAACCTCCAGTCAGAAAACCTCCAATCGCACCCGTCAGTTCGCAAAAATTAAAAAATCAAATCTTCTGAATTTGTTCCACAGAACTCTCACTAAAAAATCTGGATCAAAAACTATTTTCTCCCCAGTAACAATAAAGTTAGTTAGTTCATAACCGGTTAATCGATTGATTTAAAATATTTATATTGATTCACAAAAATCGACGCTTCGGAAGGTTTCGCCCAATACTTCCGTGCGGTGAAGAAAATCCAATTACATATCCATTTTGATAAACTTATGATTCCGAAACGCGGTTATGTGGCAGCGTCCGGTGGGTGGAAACAGAGCTACCAGGTAAATAATGCCAGTTGAGAACCGAAATTTGCTTGGGTTCTTCTTGTGGTATTCAACAATTTTCCAACGGAACAGATAGTAGTGTTTTCTCACTATGCATTCACTATGTTGCTTCCTATATTTGGTAATCTAAAAAATGGGGAGTTATCTCTGAAACAAAAAAGAACAACCCATCGTTCAGTGGTTTTAACAACGGCAGATGTGGAAAGTGTCAGAAAGTAGAACAGACAAGTTTTTACCTATTCGAAAGCCATAATTTGAATGTATATAGTGGGTTCTCCCTTAGCTCAGTCGGTAAAGGTGCGGCTACAAAGAAACACCATGCTGGACGAGGCTGGGTTCGATTCCCGGTCTAGTCTAGGAATTTTTCGTTAAGGAAAATTTCTCGACTCCCTGGGCATAGCTTATGATTGAACTTGCCACACAATCATACTAATGCAAAAATGGCAACTGGCATCGAAAGCTCTAATTAATAACTGGGGAAGTGCATTTAGAACACTAAGTTGAGAGCATACAATAAGCTAATTGCGAAAGCGATAAGCTTGAAACGCTAAGAAAGAAAGAATAGTGGTTCTCTGACATGAAAATCAGATGATCCATTGAAATGAACCCTCTATGTTGAACTCGTTCGTTGTTCGTTTGGAAATAGGACCGAGATGGAAATGAATTTGATGAATAACTAGAAAGCTATTCTGAAGCGTTCATTGCAGTAGAAAAAGTAGAACATATTGCCTTGCAAATGATGATACTGCCAGATGAAAACCGGAATAATCGCCTAGCGAAAACAGATTTCACCATTTCATTAATCTATTATTCCAGCTTTCAACTGGAACGATAACAATAAAGTTGGATTCAAAATTGAATGGATCAATTCAATATAACATAAGGATTTGAATCAGACATGGTTTGATTTTCCAGAAATGCATTACAAAATAGATCAAATTCGTATTTTCCTCCTTATGGTCCCTATAGTTGATTTGAAATACCCACGAAGATCCTTAGGCCTTATTTCAAATTTTCGATCGGACCCTCGAGGTATGCTGTAATCAACTGAACACTAACCGTTGCGACAGCTGTGAGGCTAATTCAACAATATGGCCACTCTTTGGTTCCCTCTTCTGTCGAAAGGAATGTTGTAGAACCGTCATCATCATCACCGGCCATTATTATCGGTCTGCATTGTTCAGGTCTCAGTAGCCCAGAAAGAGTGGGAGATATTCGTGGGTGGAGCCAGTAGAAAAGAATGTGCCATATCAATTTTTCGCCGTTTTCCCCGTAGGCGATATCGAATTTTCAACTGTTTGCCTGGACATATCCTTCGCTTTATCGCTTTATGGAGATGAATATCTACTGAGTGGGGAGCTACCTCCTTTCTGGATTTATGTAGCAGTTTTGTTTCATTTGGACATTACTCATGCTGTTGGGTTGGCAATGATGTTTTCATCTTCAGGCAACAATTGTGGGCCGCTGTGAATGAAAACAACATATTCATTTCAATTTATCTGAGTAGGCGCGAGCCTGATAGATCCACTGATATATTTATTGCCTAAAGTGAATTGTGACTTTCTTTCTGGTATACATTGTTTATTTACTTAGAAAAGATGACGGTTTGAAAACTTGTTTTGATCAATTGATTCGGGTGATTTTAGTGAAGTGTTAATTTTATGGGTGTTCTTGTTGTTCTAGTAAAATCATGTTTGTATACTTCAATTATCAAATTGACATAAAACGTGATGTTGAGACAACCAATTTCAAAATTACCAGGGTTAAGATCTATATTCCGTCATACTAAGAACAATCCGCACTTCATCTTCATTTTCCACACTAATTTAACGAACAAGAAAAGGAATGTGATGACCAAGAATAAGTTATATATTTATTCACCTGCCCATACGTATAAATAGATTTGAAAGAAAATCGCAGACTGCTACAATATTGTTGAAAACCTAACACTGGTTCTTAAATTATTACGAAAAATGTATTGCGACAAGTGATTAGAAGTTCCACTGACTGCTGCAAGCAATTGGAATTTTAGTTAAATGCTACAACTAATCCCCGAAGAATCGCTTCCATTTTGCGTCCTTCTGCGAAAAATTTCCTGATCCCGTCCGACAGCTTGTCCGTCGACATTCAACCCTCACTCAACATCCAACGGAATGCGACTTCGTCCATATTGATCTTTTCCAGATCGCAACCCTTGGCCGCCTCTGGATCCAAATATCGCTTGATTGGTTCCACACTCGGGCTGATGATCAATCTTCCCGGTACTACGGAAGGATGCTTCCATCACGACAGTTTTGTAGCTATACGTTTTGTAGTAGTGTAGATTTTAGTCACCGAAATCACTCTCGGGTCCTTTTCCGGTTCGAATGATTTCTCATCTGTATTGGACTACATACCAGTCCACGATGCGCACTACGAATGGCGAAATGAGTGTAACTTTCGCCTCACACATACAACAGCCGAAAAGACAAGAGCGATACAACAGCCACACATACAAGAGCGAAAGAGAAGAATAGAGTGAGATTGCAGCGGATGTCATGCTCCTGTTGGAGTACAAGAGCCGCCTGGATTCCCTCCCAGGTTGCGGCCAGTTTTATCAGAACGCGAACTCGAGAAACGTCACTATCATCATACATTTGGGTTTTACTTGAGGGCCTTGGCCCCTAAAGCGCCCTTGTTGAACTATATTCGGGCGTCGACTTCGGTCGAAACACGACCTGGTACGAGTTTCAGGATTTCGCAGCCGAACAGAACAAGTAGTATATCCGCTGCTTCCGAAACTTGCCTGTCCTGGGTAGATTCTTGATTTAGACCGCACTTGACGGCCTTGTCGATTACTGTAGACCTTGTAGACCTTCATCGCTTCGAAATCACCAGTATCGGCCACGATAGTGATCAGTTGCTCAAGTTGCTCCAAACTCGAGAACATCTTGGATTGACCTGCCGTTCATTACTGCTCATAATTAACTGATGTGGCTTTTGAGACGTTGTTCGGGTGAAACAAAATACGCGACAAGGATGTCGCTTCCGAAAGTGGAAAATGCAACTTGGTATGTAACAAAGTTACCGAAGCGTCGGTATAATGGCGAACTAGATACCGTGCAAAGTCGTAGTATAAACGGCTAATCCTTCTAAACGGTTATTCCCATTACTTTCAATTCCGAAGAAAAAACACATTGAAACTCCATTTTAACCACTTCGCATCCGGCTGTAGGTAGAAAAATGACATCGTTTGGAGGGCCGGTTTTGTTTTTGAACCAGAAGGAAGTTAAATTTCCTAAAGTCTACATGTGACAGAAATCCATTTCCAAATTATAGGTTTTGAAAAAGCAACTTCCAATTTACCGGTAATATATGTGGAAGTGTAAACAGAAATTTCCACATCGCTAAAACTGTTCTGTGCCACTGGTGGTATATGAGCACGATCAAGCGCGCACTTTTTTGCAAGTCAAGGGGGGTAATGCTCCCCCGTATTGCCTACCTTGCATTGGGGTAGCTTGGTAGCTTGTGTGCTTCATCGGATACTACCTTTGAAAATAGCCCTCCGCTCAATTTCAACTGTTTCTATTCAATTTCACAGCCTGCCGTACTCTAACGGAACTATCAATACTTCTTCTTCACATCTTTGGTTCTAGCAGAAATTGCTGTCCACCCCTAGGGGCTATGCATAAACCACGTAGACTTTTTTGGTGGGAGGGGGGAGGGGGGGAATGGGTTTGACCAAAGTCTACGCTCCATACAAAATTTCAAAAACTTGTATGGAGAAAAGTCTACGAGGGGGGGGTCTGAGTTTTTCAAAAATGAGTCTACGTGGTTTATGAACCGGCCCCTAGAGTCTCATGTTGATGAGAAGATAATTCCGTTAAAAACATTATAATTAATTACGACTTCACGCTTTGAGTAAGAAAAACATACCAACAAACATCAGTGTTGAATTAGAGCTTGTTCAAACAAATTTGGAGAAGCTATTCAGCTATTCTAGAAGAAACAGCTGAATAGCTTCTCCAAATTTGCTTGAACAAGCTCCAATTCAACACCGATGTTTGTTGGGTAATTAGTAGAATGTGTCAGTTATTGTTCAGAAACAGATTGGTGTATTTGAATTTGTTGAGATTAAGGAAGATTTTGTGAAAAATTTAAGACACGAATTAAATCCTCCGATTACTTCACGCCCAGAAGTCAGTTTTGGATACCATGGTGTTTGTAAAATGCTCAAGAGCTACTGTATTTCAAGTCAAGGCATCAATTGTACTACCAACAGTCCCAAGAAAACCTGGATGTGGTCGGAAGCGATCCGTGAGAACGCCAGCGTTGATACCTTTCTTTCAGATGAAAGTAACTCTTAATCCCGTTCGGAGCATGGGAAAAATGGCAAATCAGGCTAGTGTAGCAGAAGCAACTATAAGATGAGTGGTGAAGTATGACTTTAAAAGAAAATTCAGAACTCGAGTTAAAAGACACCTGATTACTGACAGAATTAAAGCAGCTAGAGTAGAGCGACACGAGAAACTGCTTAGTGAACTGAAAAAGAGGTCCATCGTCATTCTGTTCACGGACGAGAAGTTGTTTACTGTCGACACCGTGTCCAACAGTCGCACCAACCGGTATATAAGTTCAAATCCTTAAGGATCATGTTTTGGCTTGGATTACATCTACCTACGGCAAGGATGCGAATATTGTGTTCCAGCAAGATTATTCGAATTTATTTATTAAATAGGCAACAGTATGTTGCCATCGAGGATTCACGGAGTTCTTTTAGCACATTTAACATTGGTGTCCCTCAAGGCAGTAATATAAGCTCTCTTCTATTCCTCATTTACATAAATGATATTGGAAACTTGCCTTTAAAGGAAATATCTAGACTATTCGCTGATGATTCAGCAATTTATTATCCAGGCCAAGATCCTTCCTGCATTATTTCCGGTATGAATGATGATTTACGAGTTCTTATGAGGTTTTTTTTAACAACAACTTATTGTCCTTAAATATGGTGAAGACTAAATATATGTTATACCATTCTCCGCGGAAAAAAATACCTTCCATCTAAATCCATCTATTGGAGACATAATAATCGAAAAGGTAGCCGAGTTCAAGTACCTTGGCTTAATATTGGATCCCACACTATCTTGGGGAAGTCATATAAAGTATATCCAAAGAAAAATTTCATCTCTTTATGGTGTAATGTTCCGTGTCAAACCGTTTGTTCCCCGTAATGCAGTTCTTAAATTTGATTTTGGATGCATACATTCACACCTACAATATCTGGTTATAGCTTGGGGCCATGCCTGCAAATCTAAACTGAAGAAGTTACAAGTCTTGCAAAATAGATGTTTGAATATCATTTATTCATTACCTCGGCTATATTCTACCTTTCAACTTTACCTTGCTCATGCACAACGTTTTACCAATACGAGGCTTACGTGCACTACAGACTTGTTTATTTATCTATGATGTTATAAAAAATCCAAATATTCATCATAACCTAGTTCTACCTGCTATAAACCACGATTATAACACACGATAACGTTTGCATTTAAAAAAAATGGACAAAACTTGCCGATTTTTCATGGGTTTACCTTTACCCGCACTGACGAAACTACCCATGCAGCATCAATCATAGTAACCCATGAGTCAGCAGACAAAATTTGACAGCTCTATCAGTCGAACTTTAACCGTGGTGGCAAAAAGCAACTCCGTTCAAAAGCGTGCGCGTGCAAAAAACGGCACCCCGCCGCGTCGAAAATGGACATCGTGCGGCACTTTGTGGACGCCGGATACGCCCGTTCCGGCATCTACAACATCTTGGCACTATTAGACAACCATCAGAGCATCGAAAGAAAGCCCGGTTCCTGACGGCCGACAACACTGAGCGACAAGAAGCTCCAAAGGATGCTGAATAGGAAGACCGAGGGAAAAGTGGCTACATCGCTGCGTGCGATTGGCCGCGAGGTCGGTTCAACCGGTCCAACAGTGAAAAAGTACCTGGCGAACATGAAGATACATGTCAGGAAGCGGAAGTCGCGTCCACTGGTTTCGGAGCTGCAGGCAATGACGATGGTGAATAAGATGGTCAACTCGATTTTCCCGGCGAATCGCGACGTGGCGGTGGTGATGGACGACGAGACCTATCTCACCCTGGATGACAACGACTGGCAGGGCACTTCGTATTTTACTTCTCCCACGAAGGAAGTGAGCTCCGAGGTGAAGTTCATTTCACACACCAATTTCCCCAAGAAGGTGCTGCTGTGGCTGACAATCATCGAGAAGGGGATGTCAAAGCGGGTCTTCTTTCACTCCGGACTGGCCGTGAACGGGGAAATTAAAGTACGAAATGCCTGCCGGAAGTTGTGTCGTTCATCAAGAAATGCCATAAGGGGGAAGACGCGGTGTTCTGGCCGGATCTGGTGTCGGCCCACTACTCGAAGCGATCGTTGGAGGAGATGAAGCGGCTGAATATCGATGTGGTATCCAAGTCGGCGAACCCGCCCAACGTCCCCCAGCTTTGTCCCATCGAGAATTTCTGGGCCAACCTGAAGCGTAAGATCTACTCCAACAATTTTGTCGCGAAAACTGAGGAGGAATTCATAAATAAATCGAAGAAAGAACTCAAAAACATGCCTACACGCATGATTTCGTCCGCTATGGCGAATGTTCCGGTTAACTGCCGGAAGGCCGCTCGCAAGGGCCTAGAATTTTTTTGCAAGTAAGCTTAAATAATTACCTTCCATGGGAAATTTATCAAAAGCAATTATCCGTCTTAACTTTTTTTTTATCACCATCCGAACTCTCTACCGACCTCCATAACAAAGCATTGGAGAGAAATGTCATTTAACTATATTTTTAAGGTCTGCAAAAGCCTCAGACGTCTGGAAGCAATCGTAAATGCAAATGGCAGACATATTGAGTGAAAATGAAGCGTAATTTTTAAAGATAATTTTATGTTAATACAGATTATGCTTAAAGTTGAAAATAAAGATACTAAACACGAATGAAATGAAAGATGTTAGAGCCTCATTATTTTCTGACGCATACTGTATGTCTCGTGGACCAGCACGACGTACCTCGGTTTCGTTGCCACTCTCGGTACAGCTTCCTGGCGCAGATTTTGGCTACAGTATTTCGTTTGTCGTACCTGCTTAAAGCCTGGTAACGTAGAGGCCGGCATCTTTCATCGTTATTTTTTCGAAAAACCTGATGGAAACCTCGGCCTTCTTCGCCACATCGCGGAACGAAAAGTTCGGTCGACGTTTGAACAGATTTAACACCTTCCTTGCCTTCACCAGATCAGCTATCTTCCGTTTTCCGCCGATGCCTGACCGCCGCTGGGTGGTGTGGGTCTCCTTGAATGACTTCACCACCCGGGACACCGTCGAATGATGGAATCCCAGGTGTTTTCCGATCCGTCCGTGAAACGCAGTCGGATTTTCCGATTTTCCGGATTTGATCCGATGACAAATCGATAGACAATCACTTGACAGATTGTCATGACAGTTTGTCAAAAAACGCAAACATTACACTCTTAACTAGTTTCAGTCAAAATTTCATCAATTTTTACCACACGATAAAAAGTTACAAGCTAATAATTGTGTCTCATTTTTTTCGAGTACAGTCTTTATATCTTGACTTCCGCACGGAAAAAATCTTTAATTGCATCAAATGCAGTCATGAATTGGAAAACAAGCAAAAAAACACTGTGAAATGAATCACGTAATCGGGAACTATATCACGTTTTTAGGTAAAAATCCTGAAAACGTGAATTAGTTCACGGTCCGTTTTCATTTTTCAGAACGCTTTTGTTTCTGTGCGATCCAAGTAGCTCAGCTGTCTAGCTCACGAATAGAGATTATTGCAATTTGTGGCACAATTTACATCGATCATACATAGTATGGCAACACATAAACCAGGTTGCAAAATATTGCAGCTGGTACAAGCTACAAACTACTAAAAAGAAGACCCACCTGCATCCATTCCAGTCAGATAGTTATTTGTGATTAATTACTACCTCATAAATTAGCACGTGTCTCCTTCTAGATTAAGAGACGAACCAGCTCATGGCTCAAATTCTCTATAATAAAGTAATAATAATCTTTCTAGATGGTGGTAGTGATGTTACTTCGGCACTTAAAATAGGTGCAGAGAACTCTACGACCGTTGCTGACAATATATATGATCAAGAGTTAAAAACCATATCGTTTTGCTTGTTTTCTTAATGTAGCACATTTTATTTTTTTAAGTAAATTTTTAAACAATATATTTGGAACAATTTTTTTTGCCTAACCATGCTTGGAAATGATTACCACATATTATAATAGTTTATACCGAAAACTACAATATTTATGCCTTTAAAAAAAACTCTAAAAATTCTATACAATCCTGAAAAAGTAACCTGTAACTTCCTCAAGTAGAGTTGAAATGGCAACATAACAAATTGAAAAACTATGCTACATCGAAGTCCAAGCAAAATTTTCGCCAGCTGTGCAGATGACGATAAAACTTCACCAAGCTCTTCCGCCAACAATTGAACAACTGGTTCTCTGCAGTAGTTTATGCTGAAACTTGTTCTTCCAGTAGTACCGCCCGCCGCCCTGTGTATATGAAGCACCCGGGAAGGAAATTTTAATTATGATTTATTGATTTATCGCACGCCCTGTAATAGCTGTAATGAGTTTTCCGAAGGTTAGCTTTTCGGTTCGGTGTATCTATACATCATTTATATTTCTGCAGTAGAGTACATTCCAGATGAGGAAACGTCGTCGCCGTCTTCATCGCACGTCGCACTAGGAACCACATAATTTCAAGGGCACATATGGGTTACCACCGCACCGCATATTCATGTGTCAGCAGAATGAAAGAATTTTTTTTTTCTCAATTCCAGTTCAGCATCCGTTGCACTTAACGATCTCGGTTCTTCTCATTTTGCTTCCACTTGGCCTTTTTCTTCATAAGTTTGTGGTACTTCTGGTGTCTGCATTCCCTGATATCAAGAAGATAACGAGCGTTGATATGAAATATGACACCACTTTGGAGGGTTGAAAAAACCAGAGCACACACCGGTGAGGCGAAAGGTCGTGGTGCTCTGAAGAATTTAATTGATTATATTCAACCAGAAAATTTGATTGCAGTCGACACTTTTTTTTCGTGGACAGTGCTCCGAGCAACCGAGGTCAATTAATTGAATCAATTTCAATTCGGACTCCTCTTTATGCTTTTATTAAACTTCATAAACCAAACCAACAAACGAAGCGTACTCGCTGCACACTCGATTGACTTCCAATTTATTTTCCACTTTGAGGTTCATTCCACGAAATTTACACACTCTATGCATTTTTCACTTTTTTCTATTTAAATAACGTGTATGTTTAAACATAATACAGAATATTTCTTTTTGCACTTTATATTTTTCAGATCACCGGACTGGTCGTCGTTGTAACGGGAGCTATTATTCAATCATCCTACCATCACTACTCGAATTTCCTCGGTAAGTGTCAGCTCTCGAGCAAGTTTCATGTTTTCACTCATCAATTTTTGTCCTTTTCATAACGTCGACCTACTTGCTGCTGCTTATTGACTAAACCCACGGATGTAATGCGATATGCTGATGTCTACAGGTGAGAGCTTCTGGACCGCTCCGATAGTGTTAATCGTGATTGGATCCGTCATTTTTGTCGTTGCCTGCTTCGGATGCTGTGGCGCTGCCAAGGAAAGTCCATGTATGATCATAACGGTGAGTTTTGTTTTTGAATTTTTGCTACCACAGCATTGCTGATTTAGCATTCGATCTTAGACGGAATGAATGATATTGAGGGACTTGAACGGCTCCAAGAGAAAAGACACGAACGATCTTAAAATAACGAATTAGCTTTTATAACGTCTGAACTGGTCTTACTTTGGAATGAACTGTTATGAAAAATAACAATTGATGGTTGCTATTTTAGTAACGGGTAGGAGAGTGGGCAATTGCTACGATGTTAACACCCTCTCTCAATCGGCCATTCCGATTTGGCAGCATAGCTCACCTAGAAGTTTAGCGTCCATTGGGTTCGTGAACATATCCGCTAGTTTCTACTGAGTTGCTACATGTTCGATCTTCAAACGAGCTTACGCAATATGATCACGCAGGAAGGGTTGTTTGATATCAATATGTTTTGACCGCTTTGATTCGGAGTGTCGTGCCATACCAATGTACCCTTGGTTATCCTCGAAAATAACAAACGCTTCTTCTTTTTGTTCAAGTTTTAGATCCCCAAGTACTCCAGCTATGCATAAACCTTCTGATACAGCAAAGCTTAAGGCCATGTACTCTGCTCCGATGGATGAGGTGGCAACTGTTGTCTGCTTATCGCTCGACCATAACACCAGATTGCCAAATACCTTGAACGCATAGCAGCTTACCGACTTCCTATCTGCTGTGTCTGATGCCCATTCGGCATCTGCATACTCGATCGATGGTTCTTCTTCATCGTGCCGCTTCACTTTCGAGAATCTACATTTGGTTCCCTTAAGGTAGCGGACTACCCTTTTCAAAGATTGCCAATGAGACGAAAATGGATTTTGTTGGAATCGTCCCAGGAAACCTACGGGAAAGCACACGTCCGCTCTGGTGCAATAGCTTCACCATCACCAGACAGCAATTTTCCTTTCTTTATAGCGGTTCTAACTGGATTGCACTAAGACATTTGGAACCGCGCCAATAGCTTGTCAATATTAGTCACCTGTGACAAGAGCATACTTTTTTTTCTTATCATGGTCCAGTTTGACTCCCAAGAAGTGACTTACTTCTCCGCAATCCGACATGGCAAAAATGGACATTAGTTGCTTCTTCAGTTTGATGATTGGCGATTTTTTCCTACCAGAAAACAGCAGGTCGTCTATATAGAGCACGATGTAAATATATAGACTGCCGCCAGAAAATAAGGGCACACTTTTCTGACGCTGCCATTTCAACATACATTTTTATTCGGGTAGTCTGTCGGCTCCATCTCATTATTTACACCCAAACCTGATGATGTTACTAGAAAATAAGCGGACATCTCAGTAATTTCCACTGAATTCCAACTACTTTATGTTAAATTTGGCAACTTCTTCAATGTCGTGTACTAATACTGGTCTGGGTCGAGTCGAGGCGAGTATTAGTACACGACTCTGAAGATGCGGTTTATTTACGTAAGCCGTACATCGTTAAATGGAGCAATGAATGCTGATTCTTCTTATCAGTTACAGTTAATCCTTTAAAAAGCTATACCTCCGTTACTGATGATGTTGTCAAGGCATGACACCTCAGTTTTCACTGTAATATTCTGGCAAAGCGAAGGTCGCAATTTGTCTTCGTGTTAATTTACGAAGCCGTACATCGTTAATGGAGCAATGAATGCTGATGTTTACGTCAATTAATGCTTGAAAAAATACCTGTTACCGCTGATTCGTCAACATGACAATCCTATAATATTCTGGCCCAACCTTGCTTCGTGTCATTACGCTAAGCTGACCATGGACTGGTATTCTAGTCAAGAGGTATCTCCGTAAACATGTTCAGCCAGCTGATACAGGGGAAAAGTTCAAAAGAGATTGGACAAGAGCGTCTAAAATCGTTGCTAATCAATCTGTGCAAAACCTTATGAAGAACTTTAGAGCAAAAGTTCGAGAACTTGCTTGTACATGAAAAAGTCATCAAAAATCTTTCATGAACTGTTGATAAACAATGTTGAGAAACCATATGTAAGAATAAAAGTTGATATTAATAAAAGACGCATGTTTTTAACGAACTGAAGGTGTGCTCTTTCTTTCTGGGACGATCTATAATCGTGCATTGAACGTTTATATCTCAGCTGCAACAACGTATGGCTAAACTTCTCGTTCCAACAACGTTTCAGTCCATCAAGTGACTTGATCATTCTGCACACAGTATTTGGAGGTGAATCGACACCATCCGGAACCGTCAAGAATATCTTCTGCTTCAATTCTCCATGCAAAAACGCCATTTTTACGTCCCTTTGATGGAATTCGAAACCCTGTTGGATGCCAGCTGCCAGTAAGATCCGGATTTTGGTTAAATTGGCGAAATCCAGCCCTTGTTTTTTTGTAGAAAACCTTTCACAACCAGCCAGGCTTTGCATCTTACCGGTTGACCATAAGCGTCCTTCTTCACTCGGAATAACCATTTCGACTTCAACCATTTTACTCCTGTTGGACCACTCGTAAAATGCCGCACGTTGTTTTCCTTCATGGATCGAAGCTCATCTTCTATGGCTTCCAGCCACACATTTTGGTCAGGTCGATTTTGGATTACATCAAACGTCTCGGGCGCATCTAGTGGAAATGGATTACCAGAAGTTCCTCTGTACCCAGTCAGGTAATCAAACAACTTACCGAGTAACCTGCGTCCCCGTCTGCTGCGCCTCGACAGTGCATCCTGTCTATCTGTGTGCAAAGGGTCGTTGGCAGTTTCATCCGGTTCTGGTTCGCTTTCATTCTGTCCATGGCCAGTAGGAACAGCGACGTCCTTGTCATCGTCTTCATTTTCAGCTTGAATTTCACCATTGTCCTCGCGTTGAGCTTCGTCTTCCCCCGTTTGCTCGAAAGGGGACCTAACTTACAGCGGTACATCTACTTTGGTATTGGGCTTCATCCTCTCCTCATCAGCGTAGGGGAATGAGTACTCGTCAAACTTCACATCTCTTGCAATGGTTACCTTCCTAGTTTTCCGGTCCCAGAGCCGATAGCCGTTTGGAGCAAAGCCAATCATCGCCATTTCGCGACTTTTCGAATGCAGCTTCTGCCAATGCTGCGCCGGTATCCATGCAAACAAACAACAACCCGAAGATCCGTAGTTTATCCAAATTCGGCTTGGAGTTACCGGAGAGACACAACTCTAGGCACAGTCATTCGAGAAATGGACTTGCCAATCATTGCCGTTACCGCAGCCTCATATTCCTTGAAGCGCCCGAGAACCTCCGATTTCTTTTAAGCAGATAAATCATTCGGAAGTGGCTTAAAGCTGACGAAATATCGGGATCCATCCCATGCTGGCGGATCGACGAGATCACAGACATCCGAGTGGATTCTTTCAAGGGGGCGAGTTGCTCGGTTTCTTGTGCCACTAAAATGTTCTCGACACTGCTTAATTTGAACCCATGATTCACAGATGCCAATCTTCGGTGCCTTTTTCATTTCTTTCAGTACACCTTGTCGAGCCATCGCGTCTAGTCCATGTTGACTAATAAGCTCTATTTCGAATAGGTTTCCTCTTAGATGACCAGTTGCCAGAACACTTCCGTCTTTCTTGAGGACTGCCGTATCTCCAGAAAATAGAACGTTGATCCCGGCTTTCGTCATTTTCTTGACCGACATTAGATTCTCCCTTAGATCTGATACAAGCAAAACATTCTTGACGTTTAACTGCACATCACGGTTGCTAACAGCGTTGATCCCGCCTATTTTCTCGGCTTTCATAGCCTGGCCTTCCTTCAAAACTTGGATCTCAACTGGGTCGTCCAGCTTACGTAGCAATGAGAAAGTGGAACTATCACTAACCAGCTGATCACTACAGCCTGAAGCCAACTTGAAAACATTTTTTCCTGCCTTCTTTCGTCCGGATCGTTCAACATCTGCCATAAAACTCACCGAACTCTTCTCTACGAAATTCGCTTCACTTTTGTTCTGCTGACGGCAATCTTTCTTGAAGTGTCCCCATCTACTGCATCCGCGGTGCTTTCCAGTAAACTTTTGCTGCTTCTTCTGCATATGCCCTGAAAACCGCGGCTGTTTTTCTTTTACAAACTTTTTGGCGGCCCCGGGGGTTTTTTTCTTTTTGCCTATTAGGCTTTGCGTGGTTAAAAACACACACAACAATCAATATGAAACTACCGATTTGACATTGGTTCACTGTTGTAGAATCCCTTGGTATGAAGTACACCTTGCACCTTGTACCTTAGAATACATTCTTGCGCTTTTCGGTACTAGACTCATTGTTTTTGTTTTGATTCGCTGTGTTATTTTGAGAGAATATTTGAGGGTGTGTTCGTGTAAGTTACGTTATTAGGGGCGCATCATTAAGCTTGGGACCGATGTGCTGGTACTTCCTGAGCCAAAAACTATATTCATTTTTTTCTTGGCTATCCAGCCCCTGATTCAACATTGACTCTTTCTCGATTAATTTGCAGAGGTTAAGGGCATAGCTGGGGTAGAGGGAGGCGGGGGAAGGTTTCGGGGGTGGGGGGGGGTTTGGGGGGGGGCGGGTCGGGCTGGCTAACAACTGAGTTCTCAGCGAACGTTGCCCCCAATAGCTTCTGCGTTGTCGTCAGCAGGCAGCTTCCCGAGTAAAGTTTAACATCACAAAGATAGCAATTCAAAAACTTATTTTGATATCAACATCAAATTGAAATCAAAATTTGATTTCACTTCGCAGTTGTCAAATTTGATACCAAATTTAGTTTTCACCTTGCTTTAATTAGCGTTCACTTTTCTATGAGAAAAATAGGTTTGTTTTCATTGTCTTGACAGAACTTCAAGTGGTATACTCATTTTACTATCAACATTGAAAAATGTACAGCAAATAAACTTTTCAATGTGCTCTAACTGATAGCAGGATCAATTTAAAATTTGTTGTCAGAGGAACAAAATTTGCTATTTATTTTGATGTTCTAACCGTTAAAACGATCAAAACGACAGCAACCTGAGTAATCATTATCAGCCACATTACAACATCATATTAAGTTTTCTCTTTGATCTCAAACTTTACTCGGGTTACGAACAGCGCTTTTTTTTTGCAGTCCTTCTCCAAAAAGGTGGTCTTCGCAGCTTCCAGCATATCTTCTGTTAGGGCTTCTTAGACTCCTGCTGCTTCCAAAAATAGCTTGACACGGTAGCCCAGTTTTCGAATCCTCCCAGCGTTTCCACGAAATTGCGGTATTCCGTAAGCAAGGCCCTTCTGCGTGGTGCCCATAACCTATTGAGTGAAAAGACACGAACACTCTGCAAAATAACAAATTAGCTTTTATTACGTCTGAACCGGTTGAAGTCTTAGTCAATTTACTGAACATGTATTCCTATGCAGCTGGCGATGAGGCAGGCTATTCTTGAATAATATAAAATGGAAAACATTTTGGCGACCCCACTCCTATGTTGATTTCGATTAATGGGCAGGGTCAGAATCTTGTTGTCAATTTTGAAGCATGGAGTAACAAATTATTCCTTAAATCATTTTCGACGTAGTAATTAGTGTTTATTTTTACTCCTGATTTGATAAAAAAAAAGTGGAAGCTTGGCGTTTGCTGAAATTCTACCGTGCACAGTCAACCTATCTTTGAAAACATCTGCAAGATTCGCTGAATATAGTCTATCATAAGGGTCCTCCCTAAGCTTAGTCGGTAAAGGCGCAGCTACAAACCAACACCATGCTTGAGGTGGCTGGGTTCAATTCCCGGTCTGGTCTAGGAATTTTTCGTTAAGAGAAATTTCGCGACTCCCTGTGCATAGGGTATGTTTGTATTTGCCATACACCCATACTAATGCAAAAGTGGTACCTGGTATCGAAAGCTCCCAATTACTAACTGTGGAAATGTATTTCGAACACTAAATTGAGAGCAAGCAATAAGCGAATTGTGAATACAATAAGTTTCAAATGCTAAAGAAGTAGAAGAAGTCTATCATTCTGTTGGCCGTGAGTATCTTGCAACAGAAACATTGCTTTCATAGGAAAAGAGAATATCACAATCAGCGTGCCGCTGCAGCAACTTCTTACGTCGAATCTTTCGAACCTTATTTTGTTTTTCTAATCCACGAATTCGCTGTTTTTTATACGCTTTGAGTTTCAAATCATGAGTGATGATATTCTGGATCGACGTATGGGAAATATTCACATCCGTGGCCTACGCTCGCCCTGATTTTGTCGGATTTCGGAAAATTGCAAAATGGACGTATCTGCGTTTTGCAAGGCTTTGGAAGAGAATCGCTTGTTCCAATCGATAAATGTCGGCTCTTTTTAAGGGCTTATGCTGAAGCGTTCTTGGCGACAGCCATTACCTCAACATTTAGAATTGATACAAATCAGAATCCGTACTAGATATTGAAAATTTAATCACATCAGTTTGTATGCTTACTTGATGTGATCAATCTGATAGAGTTCGATTCGATGTTCATTCACTAACAATCGAGATTTATCAATTTGAAATAGCAAGGTAAGTTTGCGAGAGCGAGATAAAAGATAGGAAAAATTACATGGAGCAGCGATTCACCTTAATACAGGCTCTTAAAAAATAATAACATTCATTACACATTGCTACGAAGTCCTATGTCACCTATGTTTGTGTGTATACGAGTGCGCATTTGGTTGGTTCAAAGTACCGATTCAATACCACCTTACTCGATCTATTCCAAATCCCAACCTGGTAATTCCTCCTACATTTGAGTTCTATTGATTGCGAACTCGTACTGCACGCGCCATTGAAGTTTTCAAGACAAGACTGCTTGCCTGTTGTATAATGACTGGGACAGAATTACAACGTACAGCGTTGCACATTGACACAATTCTGAAAAAAGACGGTCAAAAACATTTTCACCCTTTTATCATCATTTTATCGACTAGGCTCAAAATGTTATTCAGCATCTTTTGAAAAAAAAAAACACGCCTAACCTTTCATAAGGGCTTAACTACAGTTTCAAATTCTAACTTTTTCAAGGTAAAAAAAAAGGGTTTTTTGCGGGAAAGTTGAAAAAAAAAATTTTGAAAAAAAGTTGAAGAAAAAGTGGAGGAAGTAAAGAAAAAATATTGGTTTTTTTGGAACCTAAAAAAAGAAAAACCAAAAAAAAATGAAAAAATAAAAAAAAATCAAACAACCTGTTTTAGACCCCGCCAGGACCCGCCCACCCTTTTTAAGGCGGTTGATTATGACGTCATACAGACACATGAATCACCATATATCAAAATGTGGTCACCAGAGAGCATTGGTGTGTTCAGCAAAAATGTGTATTTCAATAATTCCTACAATTTCTTAGAACATATTGAAATCGTCAAATTTGAAAAAAGTTCTAATTATCTCAAAAAACCAGTTTTAAGGTAGTGCTGAAAGAAAACCAATTATATCTCTTTAACGTTGGGCTCTAGAAACTTAGTGTCTTGAGCAACTTTTCTTAAAATTATTTGTTCTACAACTTTGTCGAAGACAATAACCCGTTATCTCGTAGCTGGAAAAAGTTAGAATTTGAAACTGTAGTTAAGCCCTTATGAAAGGTTAGGCATGTTTTTTCAAAAGATGCGGAATAACATTTTGAGCAACTCTTCTGAAGACACCTAGTCGATAAAATGATGATAAAAGGGTGAACATGTTTTTGACCGTCTTTTTTCAGAATTGTACTCTTTTATGTACACCTGTCCGTTCATCGTGTCCTGGGTCACGAAAGGTGCACTCCGCTTCCCGCACGTGCAGATGGCTTGCCAAACCAGGAATTTCTTCGCAAATTTGGACATCTTCTGAGTGCGGACATGCTCCGGAACGCTGAACTTATCCTTGGCCGTGAAAAACAGGTTGCCGGGGATCTGTTTGAAGTCGGCCTTCACATATGTTTCGTCGTCCATGATGCAGCATTCAACTTTCGTCAGCATGTTGAGGTACAACTTCCTGGCACGGGTTTTGGCGGACTTGTTCTGCTTCTCGTCGCGATTAGGGGCCTTTTGTACCTTGAACGCCTGAAGCCCAGCCTTAGTTTTGGCCTTCTGGACAAAACTTCGGCTTAGGTGCAGCTTCTTAGCCACATCCCGAACGGAGGCGTTCGGATTTCGGTTGAAGGCCCCAACTACGCGGTTGTGATTTTTGGTGTTGTACGGAATACTTTTTCCTTCACTTCTGGTTCGCTTAATCAATCAATTAATATAGAAAAAAAAGTGACATAAAGGGAACTAGCATTTGCATTAAAAAAATGGACAAAAATTGCCGATTTTTCATGGGTTTACCTTCACCCGCACTGACGAAACTATCCATGCAGCATCAATCATAGTAACCCATGAGTCAGCAGACAAAATTTGACAGCTCTGTTAGTCGAACTTTAACCGTGGTGGCCAAAACAGTGAAGCAACTCCGTTCAGAAGTGTGCGCGTTCAAAGAACGGCACCCCGCCGCGTCGAAAACGGACATCGTGCGGCACTTTGTGGACGCCGGATACGCCCGTTTCGGCATCTACAACATCTTGGCACTATTAGACAACAATCAGAGCATCGAAAGAAAGCCCGGTTCCGGACGGCCGACGACACTGAGCGACAAGAAGCTCCAAAGGATGCTGAAGAGGAAGACCGAGGGAAAAGTGGCTACATCGCTGCGTGCGCTTGGCCGGGAGGTCGGTTCAACCGGCCAAACAGTGAAAAAGTACCTGGCGAACATGAACATACATGTCAGGAAGCGGAAGTCACGTCCACTGGTTTCGGAGCTGCAGGCAATGACGCAGCGGCAGCGGCTGAATAAGATGGTCAACTCGATTTTCCCGGCGAATCGCGACGTGGCGGTGGTGATAGACGACGAGACCTCTCTCACCCTGGATGGCAACGACTGGCAGGGCACTTCGTATTTTACTTCTCCCACGAAGGAAGTGAGCTCCGAGGTGAAGTTCATTTCACACACCAAGTTCCCCAAGAAGGTGCTGCTGTGGCTGACAATCAGCGAGAAGGGGATGTCAAAGCCGCTCTTCTTTCGCTCCGGACTGGCCGTGAACGGGGAAATTTATAGTACGAAATGCCTGCCGGAAGTTGCGTCGTTCATCAAGAAATACCATAAGGGCGAAGACGCGGTGTTCTGGCCGGATCTGGCGTCGGCCCACTACTCGAAGCGATCGTTGGAGGAGATGGAGCGGCTGAATATCGATGTGGTACCCAAGTCGGCGAACCCGCCCAACGTCCCCCAGCTGCGTCCCATCTAGAATTTCTGGGCCAACCTGAAGCGTAAGATCTACTCCAACAATTTTGTCGCAAAAACTGAGGAGGAATTGATAAATAAAACGAAGAAAGAACTCAAAAACATGCCTACACGCATGTTTTCGTCCGCCATGGCGAATGTTCCGGTTAACTGTCGGAAGGCCGCTCGCAAGGGCGTAGTATTTTTTTTGCAAGTAAGCTTAAATAATTACCTTCCATGGGAAATTTATCAGAAGCAATTATCTGTCTTAGCTTTTTTTTTATCACCCTCCGAAAAAAATCCATATATTTTTTTAATGCAAACGTTACTTAAAAATTCGATGTTTTCGATAAGTTTCCATCGAAAGACCCCTTCGATTGTTTATGATTTGATCTTTTGACATGTTTTAACGCAAACAGCTCGACCCGGTGCATTTGTACACATGTTCAGAAAAAAGTACCCACACTGAAAATTTATTTTCGTAAATTAGCTTTCACTCGCTTCGTAATCATGGATTTTGTACATAGAACAAATGTCTCGTATATTGTATGAAACATTCATATTGCTTTTTATCTTGTGAAATGCTATCATTACACCTTTTTGTATAATGCACGAAATAGATTTCGTGAAGACCAGCCAATCGCTGCTTCGCTGATGTTGCTGCTGGGATGGGCGGGAATAATTTATTTATCCCAAAATACAAATTGAAGCGGTGTCGAGAGTTATAACTTCATACTCATTATTCAATTATCACCTCACGAGTCGCCATGGCATAGTGAGATCAACCGAGGATGCAGTATCAGCTCTTTCCAAAATTACAGGATCGAATCCCATGTCAGAAACATTAAAAAAAGACGCTGGACAACTCCACGTGGTTGCGCTTTTTTGTCAATTACATTTCGAGTCGATAAAGTAGATCTCTCAGTCATTCAGGCAACCATCAGAGAGACGTTTCTTTTAAATTGGTAACAAAATATTCGTAGCTCTTTGTATTGTTTTCGTACAATGCACGAATGTTGTTTCTGTGTCAACAAATGCTTCGTGCTTTTGACAGTTGCGCGTGTGCCATTAATTACGAATGTATCTTCATAAAAAGAACAAATCAGTTTCGTTGCTGAAAACAACGAACAGATTTGTTAGTTCTACCTTCGATTTCGTAATATAAACTAAAATTAACTTTCAGTGTAAAGCTGTTTAACCGAAAGCGGCGGGTTCGTGTGTCACATCCAAGGCACGGTGAAGCATGGTGGAAGAAATGTGTGGGGGTGTCTGGGGGTGTTTTCATGACGTGGAGTGGGAAACCTCGTGAAAATTGACGGGATAGTGATCGGAGATTTCTGGTATTCTGCCATGAGGACCTAGTCTTTCTTCCGGTCTTGTCGGATCAAACCGCTGGTATGGCCTTCACAAAGCCTTGACCTCAACCCTAACATCGAGGTTGTCAAACCTGGTTTTACCAATGAAAATAACAATTTTGAAGCCCTGGAGCGTGCCTGGGAATAGCGAGATCTACAGGACCAAAGAAACCTGGTGGAGAGCATACAGTTACCTGCAGCAGGTCCTGAAAGGCAATGGGGGACACATTAATTATTAAGAAGCGTTTCTTTTTCTTTAATTTTTCTTTTATGGTGCACAGAAGTGGGTACATATTTTTGCCACTGTTGTTTTATTCAATGCAAATTTAATTTTGTTTTTCTTTTTTAGTATTTCATACGTGATACTTTTAAAGAATATAAAAAATAAGATATTTAAAAAGACTACAGTGTGTTTACTTTAATCTGAACCAAATAAATGAGAGAAATTTAAAAAATTATGAGCTGGACCCTTTTGCCTATCAGCGTATCAGCTTTATCAAAAATTGAAGAAATCGCTTGAGCAAGTCTTAGTTTCAAACAAAGTGGACAAATAATACCACTAAACCTGGACAAAAAGACCGACAGCAATATCAAGAAAACGTGTTCAAAAAAACCCGATCAAACAAAGATGAATGCTTAATACAACGAATTCAATTGCTTCGGTTTATACGGGACAAATCTCATTATATTGATGAAATAAAAAACTTTGTCGAAGTTTTGTCGAAAAAACAACGTACAATGTACAATTTATGCAAATTTAAAAATTGTACTAATAAAGATTGGACGCGGAAAAAATGCGACCCTTTGTTTTGGGTGTAACTTTTTGTCGCGTGGGTAAAAATTAATGAAATTTTGGGTAATACTCGTTTAGAGTATTATGTTTATGTGTGTCGCGATCTGTCAAGTCGTTTTCAAGATGCATTCGAAACAAGAAGAGCTACGCCAGCAAATCTTGGGCGCAGTGATCGATAATCCTGGTCAGTCTCACAAATGGATCGGCAAAAGGCTTGGAATCCACCATTCCACCGTGTCCCGCGTTGTGAAGATTTTCCAGGAGACGAAGACCATCGAGCGGCGCGCCGAAAACCGAAAACGGAATACCCAGAGAAGGCGCGGAAGATAAGGCAGTACTTTAAGAATAACCCGAACCTTTCCACCCGAGACGTGGCCAAAAAGGTCAATTCGTCGAAGTGGTTCGTCCAGTAGACCATGAAGCAGGCTGGGCTACGTGTTTTAAAGTCAGGAAGGCGCCAAACCGGACTTACAAGCAAAACACGGTGGCCAAATTGCGTGCGCGGAAGCTGTACCGTGAGTGGCTGGTCAAGCCAGGCTGTCTCGTCATGGACGACGAGACATATATCAAGGTGGACACCAAACAAATCCCCGGTCTCGAGTTTTTTGTCGGTACGTCCCGCATGGAGGTTCCGGGAAAGTTCCGAAAGAGAAAGATGGACAAATTCGCGAAGAAGTACCTGTTGTAGCAGGCGATCTGCGAGTGCGGACGGTACAGCAAGCCGTTCGTTACAACCGGCTCGATAAACGGGCAGATTTATCGAGAGGAATGCTTGCAGAAGCCTTTGCTGCCTTTCCTCCGCTCTCACCGTGGTGCCACGCTGTTCTGGTCGGATCTCGCTTCGTGCCATTACGCCAAGTCTGTAATGGATTGGTACAAAGCGAAGGGCGTTAATGTGGTCCCGAAGGAGGCGAACCCGCCAAATACACCAGAACTTCGTCCGATCGGAAAGTTTTGGGCGATATTGAAGAAGAAGTTAAACAAAAGCGGAAACACATTCAAAACCGATGAAGCTTTGAAGAAAAACTGGGAGAAATTGTGTAAGGAAAATGGACAAAGCCTCGCCCAAGATCTCATGAGCAGTGTTAAGCGAAATGTACGAGCATTCAGCTTGGGTGAAGAAATTCAATAAATAAATTATGCCAAAACATAGCTAATATATAGTTATTCAATCCCTGAAAATTTGAGAAGTATCCGATTTAAAATGAATTTTTGGTGATCATTTTTGTGTGTCTCATTTTTTCCGAGTCCAGTTTTTAAGTCACTTTTTGGCTGAACCAAGGGGCAAGACAGTAACTTATCAGGAGCAATTTCAGTGTTGCTTTTGGGGAACTTCGCGGAATTCACGCTGCTCAGCAAACTAGATCACTGTCATTTGTTTTATCTTTGTTGTTTGTAAAGCTGCTGTCAAATAAACCACCCGTTCTCGTTAGCACATTCGCTGTCAAAGTTATTGATAATAAAAAGAGCAGGAAATGTTATGCAATGATAACGAATTCCATAGAGTTAAAAAAATGTATTGCTTTGTATTCAAATAAGACTCCATTTAAGATTTTACATGCTCCCTTTGCAAAATATCTCAAATAAGTTCTGAGTTTTCCCGCACATTCCTAATCAGGTTCTCGCATTTTTTTTCTCCACAGTTTTCGGTCTTCTTGGGTCTGGTCTTCTTGGCCGAGATTGGCATTGGCGTTGCCGGGTACTACAAGCACGAGGAACTGAGCGGCATTCTGGAGAAGGGATTCAATGAAACGCTGGACAACTACTCGAACAATTTGGCCGCACAGGAAGCTTGGAATCTGGTCCAATCGGAGATGAAGTGCTGCGGTGTGAATGGACCGGAGGATTGGCAGCCGATTTTCAAGAACGATACCGTCCCTAGATCTTGCTGCCACGAGCTACCAATAGGAGTGAGCAAATGCACTCGGAAACATGCCGATCCCGAGGGCTGCTTCCCGAAGCTATCCGCTTTTCTCGGTTCTAAATCGTTGATCCTGGCCGGAATCGGTGTCGGATTGGCCGCAGTTCAGGTAGGCATAATTAGCACTGGAATAAACTGTAGAACATGAATCATTATTCTTTTTTAAATTTCAGTTGGTTGCTGTGCTGCTGGCTTGCTGCCTATATGGCTCTTTCCGACGACAGTACGAAACTGTTTAAAGTGTTTCTTAAGAAAAGCGTGAGAGAACATTATCACCGTAATAGAAAAAAACATGATAAGAAAGAAAAGTGTACCAACGATTATCGAAAAGGAAACCCTACGAAATGTAACCTCCTGGTGAATCAAAACATCGCTTGAATTCAAAACGAATTGGAAGCGACAAAAGAAAACGAACTATAAGAAGAAATACTAGTAGAATGTGATAACCATCGTATTAACATTCGCATTTATTTTAGTAGCAATCCAACAACAGACGATAACTGGGGGAAGCTCATCCCTATGTAACAATGGAGATCCATTAACTCATTCCCTAGTAAAATAGTTTTGGAGAGGCTAATGTCCATTTACATTCCGGCTCATACTTTCGATGTAACTGATATTTTTGAGACTAGGGGAAAACATATACGTTATATGAAGCCGCCGGGGTTCTCATAATTACTCGGAACTAGAAACGTCAATGAAATTCTGAATTACTGCGAAGGTGATACGAGACCAACATGCTTACATTAAAGTTGTTATTCCGTCATTGTATTAGAATGAATCTTATATTGAATGACATTGGAAACTATGTTAAAAGTGAGCACTTTTGTCAGCACATTTGGGGAAAAGATAGACGGATTGAAAGATAGAGCTAGTGGGTCACACATTCTCACAATAATATTTGTAGTTTGTAGGTAACATATTTGCGTCAAAATGAACGAAGATCGTTGAGATTTAAGTGGATTAGATACAAAACCAAATAAAAAAAAGTAAGAGGAGTTTTTCTCATGAAAAAGTAAAATCTTTAAAGATTACCCATTTACAAATCCATTGTCAAAAAAAAGTTATAAAAATAGATTACAGCAAGGTAGGAGCGAACTGTGCATTTTTAGACGTAAGAAAAATGAATTCCAGCATATGCCCTGTGTTGATATCGCGCACCTCTACATATTGTAGTGAAGAAAGCTTTTTAGATTCGTACAAATGTTCTCTCACCGCTTCGATTGATGGTTATTTTTCGTATCGTTCCGTTAATGAATCTCAATTTACAAAAATGTACCAGAACATTTAGGTTAGTTCAAAAAACATTAAATCAACATTCATTGTCATGTTACATTTTATTCCATCCAATTTAAGAAATAAAAATGCTTCACCAAGAAAGCAAAAAGGAACAATAATTTGATTACATAAAAGTACAAGACCAGCGAATTTCATCTCCTGACCAATTTGCACATTGAAACGTTATAAAAACTACATTTATATACATACATATAAGTAATACCATATCTATAGTTTCAAGAAATCCAAAGGGATGATTTTTCGGAATTTGTCGAAAAATGTGTACATTTACCGGATTGTTTGGCTGAGTCGGAACTAAATCGATTGCCAATGTACACATCGAACAGGCTAAGTGTGGTGCCTAATTTTTCGTGTGTTCGCCTACGCCCTACTCATAGTAATATGTCAGCATTTTCGACAAATTTCAGAATGATATTACCACCTTCAACCCCAGAATAAATACCTCCCTGCTAGACGGTCTTTACAAAAAGGAGCAACAATCGAGAAAAAAAAATGACCAACTAACCAACCCAGCGTGAAACCATACATCACACTACGAACTTCTGAAACCATAAAACACTAACGAAACCCCAAAAACCACAAACCGAATTGCACTTTATAGCGCTGCACCGTGTATTCATAAACGTGTTCGCTTCTATGTCCACGGTATCCACTCCCTCCCACCAATATGAATGCTGCTCAAATCGTAGATGAAACGTTAATCAAATCTCAGAGAAGTGAATATTGCATCTTAGTAAATAGTTGTGTCAAAATCAAATAGAGCCAAACCACACTGTCATATACAGGACTCTCACGATAGGATTTTTCATCTTTTACTCGTTTCACTTCTTTTTCGGAGATGTGTAATCAAATCAATAAAAGTAATATATACCTACCTATACCTAGAACGATCGAAAAGTCTTTAAAAAAAAAGGAATGAGGTAGTTCGTATTGTATCGATACAGATGGGGACCGCAGGATATGAAAATACACACTTTTGTTTTATTTCTACACATACACAAAAATACACACTTGATTGAACAATAATAACACGAAATAATCGCAAGGAATGATAGTGAGATGGAACACATCCATAAGGTACCAGGCAAGAATCGTATTGATATTTTTATAAATGTATTTTATCGTTTAAGTCTGGAATAAAGATTTGCTTAAATCAAAATGGTTTTAAGTTTTTACTTTACTGAAGCATCCGAAATATCTTGATGAAGAGTGATTTTGAATTGAATTTCATTTAAAAGTAACTATGTAGGTATTTAAACTAAACACGCTTAACTGTGAATTCTGAAATTTTGAAAACTCCACTGTTCATTGGTAGCCAAGTAGGAATTGTCAACATAATTAGGGGCTATGCATAAACCACGTAGACTTGTTTGGGGGGAGGGGGGGTTTGACCAAAGTCTACGCTCCATACAAAATTTCAAAAAATTGTATGGAGAAAAGTCTACGAGATTTCCAAAAATGAGTACGTGGTTTATGAACCGGCCCTTATGAGAATGATGATATGTTATTGGAATGCTTTCTTTTCCGATGAAATTTGACCATATTACCATAGTCTTCCGGGCACTGTTCCGTTCCGTGCCGATACAATTCAGTAGAATAAAATGGCCAAAAAGTGAACATAAAAAAAAAAGAAAAATATGTCCTTCGTAAGTTGTATGTGTCGGTAAAAAATTGACCACTTCTTCAGGGTTTCTAGAAACTGTTTTGAAACAACAACGACCCAATGTGAATTTTGCTTCTTCTGATGCGTCCATGAAATGTTGCGAACAATGATATCTCGAACGGATGGTTTCCGTTGCAGCGTTCATTTGACCACATCCCGAGGGCTTTTTTATTTCCGAATAAACCACATGATCAATGTGTTCTAAGATAGTTGAAGAGGACAAATTCAACAATAAGCACATTTTTTTCCGAGAATTGAAGAAAATATCATAAGTGACTTAAACAGACAGGTTGCATATTGCGTAATTAAAAGACTACATATTATGGAAATGAGGAAATTGTAAGCAAAACAGTACGGGTGGGTTATGTCGAGAACGTACCCAGAAAGACGTAGGACTATTGGGGCTGTTGATATAATTACTGGCTCACTAGCGCTGGCGGATTGAAATCAACATTACTGCGATATAATTCAAAACAGCATCTACAGCGTGTCGATTTCGGAAACAAATTAAGTTCATACTCGTTGCTGGTAGCAGCCGGCTTATTGTAATTATCAGTGAGTTAAAGAGCTAAATACAGTTTAGTAAATTGTGTCACCAACAAAACTACGAATCTGTTGCGTGCCCGGCGACTCCACTGTCATTGTCTGTCTTAAAATTACAGTCTCTGCCAAATGAAATGGTCAGATTGACGAAATTTTCATGTGATGATGTGATGATATAATACTACCATCTATTGTAGCAAGGTAACTTTCCATAGCAGTGGAATAATCTGAAAAAACGATTTATCGGGATTCTATTGTTGTTTGTGATCATCAAGCTCCTGTATGAAGGGCCAAAAACTTTTGGGCGGGCCCGTACGCAGAGACACTTACGCGAAACCCGCGAATATCGCGAATATAGGGAAAAGAATCTCCTTCCACAAGCAAGTTCACACTGACAGCACTAGAATCGAGTCCTCGATTGACAGAATAAACCCAATGGATGGGGCAGAAGAGCCCGCCCTTGTTCCACGAAATGTTAACATTAGGAAGGAGGCAGTCTCATGCTAACTATCCAAATCGTTAACTTGGGTGCCCTGATGGTCCCTTCCTTTCCTCGTAATATGTTATGTCATGAATTTTAGTATATTTTGTTGTGGTCATTTGATTGCTTACCTTGTGTTATGCCTGGGGCAGACATATAACGTACAGCGTTGTACTCCTTTAGTCTAGTAGGCGTTTTTCTGTACTGGATTGGAGTATTTGACAGTTCGTACAACGGTCCGCGTTGTATGTCTGTCATAAGTATTATGCTGTTATGCGAACTGTCAAGTACTTTAATCCAGTACAGAAAAACACGTAGTAGACTAAAGGAGTACAACCATAGACTAACTCTAAAGGGTCACCCACAATAGATACGTTTGCGTTCCGTTGACGTAAATTTGACAGAAATCCTATGGGAAAACTGTCAAATTCACGCAAACGCATCCGCAACGTATCAATTGTGGGCCAGCCATAAGACCAGTAGGTCCCGAACAAATACGATTTTTTTCTTGGCTCAGTCAGTACTAGCACATCGGTCCCAAGCTCGGTCCCAAGCTTAATAATACGCCCCTAATAATGAACTCACACGAACACACTCTCAAATATTCTGTCCAAACACCACAGCAAATCAAAACAAAGGCGCAAATATGTATAGTTAGGTGCTGGCTTTAAGGTGTACTTCGGACCAAGGGGTTCTACAACAGTAAACCAATTTCAAATCGCTAGTTGCATATTGATTGTTCGGGACCTACTGGTCTTGGGGTTGTTTTTGGGTGTATCTTTTTTGTTGTATTGGGTTTTTTTTGGTGTGGGATTAAAGTTTTTGGGGTGTCTGTAGGACGGGGGGGTGTGTTTGTGTTATATGTATAACATGCTGTGTGCGTGTGGGATTTTCGTGGTGTTACTCTCATCACGGCGGCTGAGTATGGTTGGGCGGGTGCATTTGAGATCTCATGTCCGTCTATTTGTGCTCTTTTTCTCTGTTACATTTCGTTTAGTTATAGAAGACAAGAAACATTACTACACTGAAAATAAATCAATAATTTTTATTATTAAAATTGGCACTTAAATCGGTCAATTTTTGCTTCGAATTGAAATCATGTGAGCCAGTATAATTTTCATTTGCCGCACATAATTTTTAACACCCGTCACTTAATACACAGGTTCGTTTCCAATGAGACTGATATGGTCCGCATATAATTTTCAATGGGGCGAGAAATGTCATTCAAGTGTGTTTTCACTTTGCCCTATTCTATCCATATTCGCACTTAAAATGAAATAAATAACCGTGCGCGAAAAACAATCAGTTGCTTTGTCGTTCTAGAAGAAGAAAAAAACTGCAAAATGGAGAAGCAAAGTGAAGTTTACCGTGTGTTGGTTGAGGTACTTGATTTGCCAGCGGAAGTCACTGAATTTTTCGAAGGTAATAAGTTACTATAGATGTTCTTCTTTGCCATGTTAACAGTGTTTATTTTGAATATTTTAGATCTGCCGAGCATTTTTTCCATTCCCGCAGAAGAGCTGCTGAACGCGATAGCTTCAAAAAGTTGGGATAGTGATTGCACGGAAACTATCTTCAACACACTTTACGACTGGCGGTCGAAAGAGGTTGAGAAAACTATTCTCGGTGATTTGAGTCTCCCTCTTGAATTCTTGGAGTGCTGGCAAGGTAAGTTCTATGAAATTTTTTTTTATATATATACTGTACCAAATAATGTTTTCCTGTTCGCAATTATCTTTTAAAGGTTGCGGATTTTCAACTGAAGAGTTGGAGAGGGTGACCATTGATGAGGTTTCGTTGCTGCTTTCCCAATCTCAGACCACCTGGAACGTCGATGAAATATTTCGCAGGATTTTAAGCTGGAGGGTACAGAAGGCATGTATTGCGTAGGTGGTTGAACGCAGGATAATCCGTTGACCGAAATTCAATTTTCTCCTGATCTGTTTACGTTAAACTTAACGTCGGAAAAAGTGCGTTGGAAACGCACAGTGATGCGCCATACAGCGCACTACCTCCGACATTAGGTTTAACGTATAGATGGAGCAAAAGATTGATTGATTTTGATGGACGCCCTGTAGGTGGTGCATCAAAATCAATCAATCTTTTGCTTTACATTATATTAATAGGAGATATTACTTTAGAAAGAAATGTGATTTTAATAATACATATTTGTAGAATGTACTACTATGCAACCGCGTGATACTATGTAAATGAAACAAATAATGTTATTTCTTATGATAGGACAAATAAAACCTCTTTTATTCACACATTCCGTTTTATTACATGAAAAGATACACAAAATCCAATTCTAACCTTTTTATGAAAAAATAAAATCCATGCACTTCTTCACATAAAACGTTTTAAAAAACTAATTTGAATTTTGCTAGGACAAGTTAATGCAATCCATGTACACTATAATTAATATCTATTTCGATGTTGCACTTGAAAACTATATATTTATTGCATATAAGGTTAGTCGAAAAATTCATTTTGTTATTTTTTTTAATTTTAGTTTTATTAAGATTCAGTTTTTGGATTCATACTCATATGAATTTTATTTCACCTTATTATTAGCTGTTTTCAGTTTTTCCAACCAATATTATTATGATATTTGTACACATCTAATTTTTATTTTCAGAAACATACCAGTAGATGTCAGATATATATTGTACCTACCTTAATCCAATATAAACTGCAGTAGTGGAAGTTTTTCGATGAGTGGATGGTCAGCTTACCCGAAAAAAAAATTCGAATAGATCTACAATTAAATTAATAGAATTGTTAACATCGATAAGATCCCAATAGATGTTATTGTTTCCACAATTGAATCTAATGTAAATTGAGACATCGACAATAGAAAAGGGGGGTTGTTATGTATCTTAACTATAGATAAAATCATTTTTTTCCGAACAAATTTGAGTCAATTACTATTAATTGTATTGTTTCACATTTGTTGAAAATCCTAACAAATGGAGTGAATAGTAGATCTATTGTAATGAAAGTATGCATTTTTCATTTATCTGATTCATGAACAATAAGATTCATGGTCGGAAATAGAGTTTAATGTTATTTTATATTATTGTATTGTAATTGCATGTTTATTTTTATCCGGGTAATTACGAATATACTACTATAGTTTATTGGTATTATTATTTTATATTATGACGTCAGTTTATTATTCTACGTTATGATATTAAATGATGTGCCATAGTTGCATTTAAATTCATTTAATTAAAACCACTATTTCCGATGAGACTCACTACAAAAAATTATTGCAAGGAAACGGAACAGCACATCGAAATGTTAGGTTTACTATTCTATTGCTATATAAATTCAGATCATCCATGGATATCCCAAGTTTTATGAGATAATTTTAAAACAATTTTTTTTTCTCGCAGCTACGTTGTCTAAACTCGCAGGTCCACAAATGGAATTGTTATTATCATTTCTATATTCATTCACTATATCATTTGTCATTATAATATTTGTTCACTATATTTTTTATAATTAGAATATTAATTCAATATATTTTAAATATTACTATATGACATTGTATATATATTGGGAAGGGAGGGAGCATCAGGGTATCACTCATGCTGGAATTGGACAATGGAGTGGTATGACAACCGGCGTCTAGGAGGGAACAAACAGTATCATTTTCTTTATCCTACCGATTCGATTGTGATGCTGTGAATTCTACTCCAACAGTTTCAGCGAGAGTGACGCGCCCTTCTTAACAAGCCATCCCGTAGAAAGCTTAAAAAGTATTGCGAATTGGGTTATTCGATTTTTTTTGGGTCGTATCGTTGGAAGGAGAATCTTATGTTCCCGCGGGTTTCGCGTAAGTGTCTCTGCTTACAGGTCCGCCCCACCGTTTTTGGCCCTTCATACAGCGTTACTGTGAATGCAACCTGGTAACTCAATTTGATATTACTATTAAGTGGAGCTGCATACATGACAAGGTCTTAGAAGGGATGGTGGCTACCTTACAGACATACATACAAGATTTTTCAAAAACATAACGGGAAGTTTAGGATATGAACTTTGATAGACAGTGTTCGATCTCTCAAACTCCTTGGCATGGTTTGAACCGTTCTGGAGTATAGGCCAATACTAAGTCCAATACCTGAAGTTTACTATGATCCACTTGCAGTACAACCAACAATCAATATGAAACTAGCGATTTGAAATGTGTTCACTGTTGTAGAACCCCTAGGTCCGAAGTACACCTTGCAGGCTGCACCTTGCAATACACTCTTGCGATTTTCGGTACCTTTCGGTACTAATATCTTTGTTTTTGTTTTAATTTGCTATGTTATTTTGACACAATATTTGAGGTTGTGTTGGTGTGAGCTACGTTATTAGGGGCGAATCATTTAGCTTGGGACCGAGTTTGTACTAGTACTTCCTGAGCCAAAAACATATATTCGTTTTCTTCATGACTATCCATCCGCTGGTACAAAAAAAAAATCATCGCGGTTGTTAAATTGTTTTTTTTCTGGTGGGGGGATGAGGGATAAGGTCCGAAAAAAATTCTCCTTGAACAAATATGAAACCCGATGACAGATACTATACTAGCGTAATTATTAAGATTTTCTTCGAAAGTATCGGAAGTTCTTTATTGGATTTTTTTATTCGTTTATTTTCCGTCGGCCTATTTCCTCACAACGTGGTGACAACCACCGACGCCAGGAAGACGACTCCACCACCTGGATCCCCTACATATCACACTCATCAACGCATGAGCCGGGACCAACGGCTTTACATTCCTTCCGAAGGAAGACGTGACCAGATTTTTTCGCCTTAGTAAAACTGCCGACCTCGACTGAGACTGAACCCAGACCCACAGGGGTGCCAAGTAGTTGTCACGTTAACCACTACACCACCGTCGCGGGCAACTATCATTTACAAAACACATGTATTTTTAAGTCTAATTGGCTACTTCTAACTGGGATGGGATGTTTGGCAATGATAACGTCCTTGGTTCGAGTACTACTTTACTTACCCTTGCCCTTCATTTTCAATTTTTATTATTTTTTTTCCATCCTGCCGACCGCGGGCGGAACTTTCAACACTTTCTCTTCAATCCTTCCATTCTAGCAATCATAATTGTCACTTTTTGCTCCTTGAGGAGGAACGGAAAAACCTCTTCCTCCTCCATATTCTTCTTTAATTTTTTTTACTTTAGTTGAACATTCTCAAAGAAATAGAACACAAATGCAAACACTGTACTCAAAAAACTAAAACTAAACATATACACACTTAGAAAATGTTACAGTATTCGGTAATGTTTTACCGAACTTTCAACAGCTGAACGTTCGGTAATCCGATTTAACGAATTTCGGTAAAATTTGACAAGTTCCGGTAATTTTTTTACCGGAATACTGTAAAATTTCACCGAAATCCAGTAAATCGGATTACTGAACGTTCAGCTGTTGAAAGTTCGGCAAAAAATTACCGAGTACTGTAAAATTTTCTAAGTGTGTATAAACTCCAGATCACGTAGAGCCAATATATCTCGAATCGGTAAATGAGGTTGTCTACCTCGAGCCTGCAAGCCTGCTGAGCAGTGAAATTTCGTTCTTTTTTAAACATTTAGGAAACAAGAGACGGCTAAAAACAATCAACTTATCTCCGTACATACATTAATTGTTATGTTTGTGTTCTCCGTGCGTGGAGTAACGATTATGATGTAGAAGGAGATGTCTCGCTCATCGCCATGAGGCACCAAGAGTGGACAGTAATGTTTTTTGCTAGAATGAAAGATATGAAGAGAAAGTTGAAAGTTCCGTCAGTGTACGGTAGGCTAGAAATAGAACAGAGGTATTGAAAATTGAGTGAAAGGGCATGGTAAAGTAGTATTCGAACCACAGGCGCTTCGTTTGCCTAACATCCCACTATGGGGTAGCTCGAGGAGCAGATCACCCTGCCACCTCGACGACACAACTTTTCAATTTTAGCAATGTTGTTTTTAATTCTAACAATCATTATTCTTTGTGTGTAGTTGCTTATGTTTTGTTCAGACTACAGACTTGTACGTAATACAAGGGTGTTTTGAAAACTATCTACAAGGAAAATGTCATCAAGATAGCCTTGTATTATGTTATGTAGTATGAACAAGGCATTATTGTTATTTGGCGATTTAAATTAAATTGATGGTTATAGAACTTTCCACACGCTGAGATTCAAGCTTGAATGGCTGTGGTTGTACCGACAATTAAATCATGGTCAAGATTACTATTGCATATCATGGTAACAGTAACCATGTATATGGTCAAATTCACCACGTTCATGATATTCTTGACTATGGTCATGGTTACAAGGACTACTCCGACATTATAATAAATGTTTAATCAACTACTTCCAATGGTCATTTTGTCCATGATCATAGTCAGTTTAAAATCACTATTGCCAAATTCATCCTAAAGACTGGTTTACAGTACGGGAAAAACATCACGGGATTTTGAAACGGGATTTGAGTCGGGAAATTTTCCAGTTGACGTTTTTCCACATTTCTCCACACTCAATGACAAGCTAGTTTTGTGTCTCAGCTTTTGCGTATTGTTTACATATGTGCAAGTTTTTTCTTTCAGAAAGTATTGAAATGGACGGTTTTCAATCTTTTGGTAACTAGAAAATGAGAAAAAAAGATTATTAGTTTCCATTTAATTCCAACTACACGCAAAGAAATCACTCTGCTTTGAAATTAACAAAATATTTTGTTGCTATTCAATACAAGGTTTTTATTTGTTTCAATTCATAAACAAGTTCCGAATTAATTAAAAGTTTCATTCAAATCAAACCAATAAAATTATTTAAAGTAATCACAGCTTTGTGACATTAATTTAAACAATATTCAATTTATAACAATCAAATTTATTTTAAACTAAAATGGTTAATTTATTGTTTTATCAAAATATTTTTATGAGCGCACTGTCAGCCTGCCGAGTAGCCATATTATTATTGTTTCTCAGTGCTGTCTGATCGCGCTCAAACACTGCCAAAGGCACAGAATGGTTCTAGCGATGTGTAACCACTGTTTTTACACTCCCTAAAGACCACATGTGATGGGAATCAATTTCCTATTAGAGGTTTTGAAAACACAACTTCTTGTTTTTATCAGTAATGTTTTTCTTGTCGTTGTTTACTTAACAACCTCAGAGATAAACCTGCTAAGTGTTGTATGCTGATCCTCCAGAAGGTTTTGTTGAATTAGTTCATCAGTTTTATTGGTCCATATTTAAACCAAAATTTTAGTTGAATTGATTCCTATTTTGTATTGGTATAACTACGTAGTTTTTGGCGTGTTGGTAGATACGTGTATTTCGTCTACAATGTGCAGACTTCTACAATTTCATAAGGTTCAACTCATGAACGATGCTTTGAAATTTCATAAGCCTGACTTATGAAAGGATTTTGTTTTACACGACGTTGTTCCTGTACGCTTTTAAGCTTTCCTGTTCACAAGTGTCGATATATACTAGTGATTAAGTCACTGGACCCATAACCTCAACGTTCAAGTTTTGAATCCAGGTTGCTCCATAGTTTCTATTTTTTCAACATCATTATATTTCATAAGGTAAATTAATGAAATTCATAATGATTTCTTGTGGCAAATAATCATAATGCAATCTTATGAATATGGAAAGTTTATTTCGCTGAGTGTACGAATACTAATAGTACACGATACTGAAGAAGTCTGCACATTGTAGACGAAATACGCTTACCTGTCAAGAAAAGCAATAGAGGTAGTTGGAATTAAATGGAAATTACTAATCTTTCTTCTCATGTTCTAGTTACAGGTATTCCACTTAAAAGCTCACACTCACCAAGATTAATCTTTTAGTGTTTTCTTCATCAAAATAAATTCTAGAAATTTACAAATTATATTATTTAAGTTTACTTTAACGATGTTTGTTTTTTACCTGGTCGAGTCCCTCAAAGCAACCTAGTTTTTCCTGGCCCTCTGAATTGTGAAAGATTCATTCAGAGAAGAACAAATTATTTAATCTTTTTTGTTGTAAAAAGTTTTTTTTGGTTTTTTTGTTGGTTTTTTGTTGGTTGGTTCGATTTTTTTTTTTTTTTTTTTTTTTTAGAAAAAAGTATTTTTTTTGATTCCCTTGATCCGTTTTGTCGTTTTGGCTTCGAGATTTTTTTTGCCGGAGCTGTATGTCCATGTTTTCTTTTATCTTTGTCATTAGTTAATTAGCTAATCTTCGAGCACATCAATATCGAAAAAAAATTCAAACTTGCAAAATCCGCACGAAAACAAATTGGAATGATTTGTTCTCATCGAAGAAGTAGTGTGTCGAGATGAATTTTATATCCCGGAGTAAATCACGCGGTTGGGTTTATACTTCAGGAAAACTGTAATTTTTGTGTAGACTTTATTCCCGCCACGGGAATTCAAATTCCGTGCTCCATTCAAAACACACTGGTGTTCAAATCCCGTGATGCTTTTCCTGAACTGTACCCGGATAAAAATAACCATACAATGCAATACAATAATATAAAATAACATTAAAATCTATTTCCGACCATAAATCTTATTGTTCATGAATCAGGTAAGTGAAAAATGCATATTGTCTTAGCAATAGAATTACAATTCACTCCATATGCTTAGATTTTCAACAGTTGAGAAACAATACAATTAATAGTAATTGACTCAAATTTGTTCGGAAAAAAATGATTTTTTCTATAGTTAAGATACATAACATATTTGTTGTTTTTACCTTGCAAGAGGTTTATTAATACCAAAACACAGGTTACGTTGACTCAGGGAAACAAATTAAAATGTTAGATTGATTCAACCAAAGCGGCGGTTAAATCAAACTGATATATTGTTAGGAGAAAAAACAACTAAAAGTTTAGTTTGAAACAAACTATTTTTTTTTGGGTTATTCTATTTTCTGTCCGGTCCCGCTGCATGCTCTATTCACGTAAGTTTTCAACGCAGGTGAAAATTTAATGTAATGAATTTAATGAAAAACCTGAAAATAGTATAAAGGCTCGCATTAACATTTTTAGATTGCTTTTAGACTGAGAGAGGTCTATAAATGTAAATGTGCGCTTTTCTAATGTTTGTTGGCCTTTTATTCAAATAAATATTATTGAAATTATTACAAGAGAAATGTAGGTGAACGGAAATGTTTGTTGTTTCCACCGTTTCGATCGTTTGTTTCAAACAACAATTCAGTTTAAATCATACTCAAATTTGTTTGAAACAAACCATAAGCGTTGGTAAAATCAACTAACAAATCGGTTTGTTTTCGTAGCTGTCATAATGAAACAACCAACATAATAATAAATTCAAACGGATGTCAGTTGAACTTAACTGCTTAATTCCCGAAACAATAACCCAAAATTTTAGTTTGTTTTAACCACCGTAGGTAGTCAAATCAAACTAATATGATGTTTGTGCCCAATTCAACGTGAAATTCCGGTTAAATGAAACTAGAATATGTTTGCGTTTACCAATCTTTTTTCTCAGTGTCAGTAATGGTAAAATTGACTATGATTTTTTTCTCCTTGTATGGTAAATGGTAATCTCCTTTTTCCGTTTTCAATAGTTTGGGTTCCATTTCCCTTGTTGGGGGGGAAAAAAATTTTAAAAAATTTTGGGGGTTGTTTTAAAGTGTATTCAAAGGAAATTCACCAATCTCACTCGGTAAATTCCGTTATCCGCACGAGTACACATGAGACGTGAGTACCGTTTGCTGTGGCTGTATACAGCTATAGCTCGGCTTGCCAAAAGGCAGCATAGAACATCGCATGATTCTTGGCTGATGTGTGCGTGTGCAGTTCTCTTGGCGAACGAGAGACAGTTCAAAAGCAGAAACGTCAAACGTCGTTGTGTTGACTGTTCTGCAAACTCCTTGAAAATAAATTCCTCGTTCTCGCCGTCGTCGTCGTCGTCGTCGTTGCCGTTGTCGTCGGTCGTTTTATACTTTTGATTAATGTTTACCTTTTCGGAGTGCGATAAATAACTAGCGTTTCGTGGAACCGTGCTGCTTTGCGAAATATTAATTTATTATCCGTCGTGAAAGGTGCATCTGTGATCATTTTCATCCAGGTCTAATTTTTGGAACGATAGCAGTTCCTCTGCAGTGGAAGGTAGCGAAAGGTGTTTTGTTATTGTTGTGTGATTTTAATTTGCTAGCTGCGCAAGTGGTTGTTTATCTGTTGGGATTTGAGATCGTTTTACTGGAAAATATTTTGTGAAGTGCAGTCAAGAATTAATTTGGTGTGTTCGAGAATTAAAATCTAAAACCAGTGTTAATTGTCTTGAAAAACAAATCAGTTCATTGCTAGTTCAATCACAGGATCTTTTCGGGCACTTTCATCATGGATGATCTCGGTAAGTACTCTACGATGGATAAGAATTTTTTCAGTTTATTTTATCAGAAATATCACAAAAATACCTAGAATGTAGTAAATGATCACTAAAATTTACTACTAAAACTACCTAGAATTTAGTATGTGATCACCAAAATTTATTCCAACACGAATGCACCCTTCTGGTGTAAAGTGTCGTAAATAAACAAACAAGCATGCTAGCTATTTAAAAAGATGACTTCAAGGAATGATCTAGGGCATTTCAAGATTGACATCGGTATTTATTTGAATTATCCTGAGCTGTTGCTGTTAGAAAGCTAGCCTATAAATTTAAAAATAATCAAGATTATTTTACGCCGCTAACATGTTATCTGACAATTTTCAATGAAATAACGAGGTAAGTAAACGGGATAGCAAGATAATAATACAAAATGCGTCGAAGATTATCGTATGATCAACATATCCTTTTTTTGATGACAAGTGCTTCTAACGAAACTGTTGTGGAAAAGTTAATAATTCATGCCACAGTCTTTATCTAAATGCAGACTTATTTCATAGAAATAAAAAGCCTAGAAGCTCAAAAAATTGGGATGTGTATAACTTGCCTATTCTACAAAATTTATTCTGAGGTTTATTTTTTTTTTTTTTTTGTGTTTTGGTCTTGAGAAGTCACCTACACTATTAATATAAGTATTGGTTGATAGCTTAATTTGTGATTCAATTGCTTGTAATAAGTGTTTGAAGTTCCTGGGTAATAACAGTATTTTCTAATGTGATAGTCTGAACATTAAACCGAGAATTCCTTGAAATAATTTATTGAGAATTTTTCCTACTGCAGTTTTCGAAATTTATCTTGAACTTGTGTAGGCATTATAAGAGAGAGCTTTCGGTTATAATTCTAATGATAGGAAGTTTTTTGAAAAGTTTCTTATTATATTACGATCTATCGTTACTCGTTTTTGATAATCTGAATTGTTATTATTTTTACTTTGGTCCAATACGGAGGGAGCGCATTAGTTTGATAAGTGTTTTTACACACAATCGCCATTTGAGCTGGCTAACGATAATCTATTTCTATGAAATCGGAAATTGAATTATAACCGGCAGATATTTACAGCAACAACCAGTTCCAACAATTATCTTAGGAGTTTAACAGAAGATAGCGTACATTGGCTAGTTCGCTCGATCAGCGCAGAGGTTCCCCTAGAAGGAGTTCGAATTCCGCATTTCAAGTTTGGGCATGGTTATGCTGGCGGGCTAGTGTTTCGCCGTTTGTGTTCAAGTCACTTAATCTCACTTGAAGTCATCAGTGCCAGCTTAAAAAAAAATAGAATTTAATTGCTTCCCAAAGTATCCAGTTAACAACTCGGCCTTTAGTCGACATTGCCGCAGGACTCAATCTCTGTGTCAAGGACTACATTAAAGTTCATCGCTACTTTTAAACCATACGACTATACTAACTCACTCGTCATGAATGTACTTATTTTGGAATCGTATTTTTAGAATGCTCGCTACTTATATTCATTTCTTCAGGAGGATGTAGGTTTTTCAATTAAAAAAAAACACGGTAATTGAAGCATAAGGCAACTAGAAAAATATTTTCTCTCGTCAAAACATTGCTGATGAAGCTAAAAGTCTTCCGGTTCGTACGATCTTATCGACTTCTTATTTAACCAATACCATATGAGCCTTAGTGGCAGTGATTCTCTCATTCATCATTTCATCTTTTTCCATCCTTCCTCCAACATATCAGTATGCATTCCTCGTCATGGTTTGGTCCAGCTTTAGCGTAGATCGTACGACACGTCAATCACGTCTCACTCCATCGTCGTCGTCGTGGTCGTCTGGTACCACGTAAGTTGCTGCACTAACTATCATCGAGTACAGCGCATAACACTATCGTTTCGTTTAAGACTAAAAATAGTGTATTTTGGATCTACACTAGCAAGTTTGAATTTAAGTGCATGGCATTCTGTCTTGCTCTCCTTCTTGACTTGGAGTGCATTTCTAGCTACGAGATGACGACGTTGGTTGCGTCAGCTGCCGGTTCTTATGTTTCAATGGGTTTGTTTGTGTGGCTGACGATCATGGTTTTTTTGGTTTGTTTTAGAAGTATCTCCGTTAGTATGCATTGAAGACAGTGGTCACTAGTGGAGAAACACTGTTTATACAGTTTTCATAAGTCGTCGTGGTACACTTGTATATACGGCAGATTTGCGCCCATTATTGATTAGTTTCAAATGTTTCATGTTTTATAGTTAGTTTATTATATTCTAGCATAGTTCTGCAAAACGCATTACATTCTATACAAATTTAAAAGAATAATACTACACATTTTTTCTTACGCATAAAAGTGCTATAAATTGAATATAATTTTTAACGAAACTACGGCATTTTGAACTTTACAGAAAATTTGCAAAATGATCATAACCGAAACCGCTGAGACGGACACATGCAAGCATAATTTGGACACACAAAATAGGTCACCAAAAATGTTCCGTGAGCCCGATTCTTTTCAAACTTTTTGGAAATAAAGTACTACTAAATGGTTAAGTTTTGACATCATTGGTTTATCGAACCTCTTCTCCCAACCCAAATGCCCGCACCTTTGCCTTGACTCCTTTCATCAAATTTTGGGCAATGATAGGGCAATGACTTGCTTACTTACTTTTAACCACACTTTCTTTAGTTCAAGTTAATTTTCTATCAGTTTTGGAGTTTTAACGAGCTTTGCCTTCATGATTGCCCAAAAATTTTCAATTGGACGAAGTTCCGGTGTGTTTGGAGGGTTGACGTCTTTTGGTACAAAAACTAAATTATTATCTTTGTACCAGTCTAAGACGGGCCGGGCATAGTGGCAAGATGCCAAATCCGGCCAAAACAGTGTCGGGCCATCGTGAAATCTCAAGAAGGGCAGAAGTCGTTTTTGGAGGCATTCGTCCTTGTAGATTTGTCCGTAGACGGTCCCAGAGGTGATGAAGGGCTGACTCATTTTGCCACATCCGCAGATCGCTTGCCAGACTAGAAATTTTTGGCGAATTTCGACAGTTTCTTCTTCCGTACACTCTCCGGAACGGCCACCTTAGAAGTGGCGACGTAGTGTTTCTGTCCTGGCATTTGTTTGGTGTCGGCTTTAATGTAGGTCTCATCGTCCATCACAATGCAGAACGGTTTTGTGAGCCACTCCCTGTACAGTTTTCTTGCACGAATTTTGGCCACCGAGTTCTGTTTATCGCTCCGGTTCGGTGCCTTCTGGACCTTGTACACATGTAATCCAGAACGTTTCATTGTTTTCTGCACAAAACAAACTGAAACTTTCGCCTTTTTCGTAACATCCCTGATCGAAATGTTGGGATAACGCTTAAATTGGTTCAATACCATCCTGGCCTTCTCCGGATTTGATGTGCCACGTTTTTTGCCACTACCATTTTTCCGCTTGGTTGTCTTACGGTCCTTGAACGTTTTGATCACATGAGATACGGTTGAATGTGCGATTCCGAGCTGTTTTCCGATCCATCGATGAGAAGCGTTTGGGTTTTCGAAGTGAGTGCCCAAAATTTGTTGGCGCACTATTTCTTCATTCGAAGCCATCACTGAAATCACTCGACCGAAATTCACGAAACTCATTACACAATTGACACAACACAATGAAATACATTCATTTAAAATTTCAATAATTTTTACCCACACGTTAAAAAGTTACGAACAATTGCGTGTGTCCAAATTTCATCGAATACAGTCTTTAAGAATGAGTGGAAAGAGATGAAAAAAAAAATTAATCAAACACACCTCTTGTCGACTTCCGTATGTATCAGTTCCAGGAGAGATTTCACACGAAATCTTTGTTTACGTTCCCCGACTTTTTACAAAGATGAATTACGTCTTGTGTAAAATTAAAAATTTCTAAGTGTGTACGCTCTCTGATGAATGTTTGCGTTAGAGAACTAAAGATCTAGCAAGGTCAGTCATAGTATCACATCTGGTAAACTTTTTTTTTGTAACAATCGTTGGGCGTAATACCGGCGGGTTTGGCCGCAAATCACTCTTACGAATAGAGAAAGGAAGGTTCGGACAGTAGTTTGAACATTAAAAATTTCACAATGTGCCTTGCCTTTATCGATGAACTCGCTGATAGTATCCACTTCTGTGATGCGATGGACATCCTCGTTGAGGTGAAAATGGTCAAGGTTGTTGATCATCTTCAGGACCTTAGTTTGTTGTATCTTCAGCTTCTTATGGTAACTTTCTGCACTGGATTTCCAAGCTGGGAAGCCGTACAGAAGAATGGGTGATCTGATGATAGTTTTATGCTGCAGTAACTTGAGCTTCCGATCAAACGGGAACGACGATTGGCCACAGGATGGAGTTGTCTTACGATTTTCTTGCATTTCAGAACAGCCTGGCTAACATGGCTGCCGAAATTCAATTTCTTGTCAAATAACTTATCCGAGATAGCTAGCATCGTTTAACCACGATACGGGATGATGAGATACAATGATCTCGCGTTGCGAGAGATTTCTGAACGCTGCTGTTCTTGCTGAAGTAGATTGCCTGCTTCTTTGAAGAAGAAAAGCCAGTGTCGTCAATAAAAAGACCAGTTTCGGTACATCGCTTGTAAAAATGTTGTACAGCACAGGACTAAGAGTAGATCCTTGGGGAGCCCCAAATGAAATACCGTATGTCTGCGACAATTGATCCCGAATGATGACTTGATAAGACCGTTCTTCTAGAAACGACTTGGATAGATCATTTTGGATAGATAAACTGGAAACCCGTAATGGTGCGTTTTATAGACAAGAGCTTGTTACCACACTGAGTCCAATGCCTTCTCCACGCCCAGTAGAGTAAGACCTGAAGATATCTTTTGTCAAAGGTTGCATTTGTCAGATTCCGACGAACCTGACGAGCTGGTGGTTAGTAGAATGGCTGGATTGGAATTCAAATTGTTCACGAGAAAATCAGTTACTGTTACTCCGAAGCCGATTGATTCGAATCAAAATGGCTTGCTTCTGGACGAAAGCAAGCTGACGGGCCTGTAGTTCAATGGTACCGAACTATCTTTTTGTGGTTTTGCAATGGCTGTTACGTAGGCATGTCTCAAAGCCCGCGGGAAGTAGGACAAAGCGAAGTAAGCGTTGAATATTTTGGTGATCAAAACCAGGCCTTTTTTAGGAGATGCTTGAGCACAGAGCCAGAATCTTGTAGATGTTTCCCCGATCGTATGCGGCCGACACAAAGTGAGCCACGATGGCCGACTTTTTTTAGGCCCGAATGGAGCAGGCGGTACAAACAAACCACAGATCGAAGTTGTTTCACTGTTCTCGCCATAGCTGCCGTAAACAAACTGATGGAGCTGATAAATTTTCACAGTATATAGGCAACTAGTGAGGGTTATTCCGAGAGTCGAAGTTACATTTGTCACTTCGTGAAGTGAGAAAAGTCACCTGCAGTGACGTGACTCTCCATTTGATTTACCCAGAAGAGTCACGTCACTGCAGGTGACATGTCTCACTTCACCAAGTGACAAACGTCACTTCGACTCTCGGAATAACCCTCAGTATATATTTACTACTGACCGGTGGACCGACCACCAGGTGGCAGGGTAATCACATAAAAAATCGGAACATTTAGTCGCTTTTTTTTAATGCAGGCTTTAGTCAATGTTACGACAGCTGCTCCTTTTAACTCCTCGTTGGTTCTCGATACGGCGGATGAAACTTCGGGTACACCTGGCAGTAGGTTGACGTGAGCTTCGGCGAAACTTTTAGCGAGGATTTCAGCTTTACCAGATAAATACGCTATAAGCACTGTCCATTTCGCAAAGGTGGGCTTTGATTGGTACTGTTCCTCAGACATCGTGAAATCTTCCAAAATGTTTTGTCATTCTTGTCGAACGACTCAATAACATCACCAAAGTTCCTGTAAGGATGAGCAGCACATTCTTATTTGATGCGATTATTCAGCGACGTAACAATCATTCCGCTACCGCCTTCTATTGCGAAGCCGGATAAGTAATAGGATGGATTCCGGTAGCTGCGCAGTTCGATGGGTAAGCTACCTCTCAGGGACTGATCGATTTTCCGCTTCCACAATTGTGGTAGTGAAATCTTTGATTACTTCGGTTATGGCTTCGAACGAATTTAGTGAAGATAATCTTGGGGAAGTTAAATCGATACGATTATTTACTTCCCGTTGGAAACGCTGCTAGCCGGAAGGCGCGGAAGACACTTTCGATGTTGATAGAGAAGAGTACTGGGAAGTGATCTGACGAGAGTTCCTGAAGGACTTTTCGATAAGTCATCTGAATCATGTTGTTAAAGACAACAATGTCTAGAGTTGGTGGCCTTCCACGATTTGCACCGTAGTGCGTGGGTTTCTCGAGGGCGTGGATACAGAACCCGCTGGAAGACAGGTTTTGCAGAATGATATCGGCTTTGTTGTTGCTGGAACAATGCCAGCTGCGGTTTCGCACGTTGAAGTCTCCAATCAGGAAAAACGGATTGGTTTTGTTGGTCTGCATTTTAACGTCTCGATTGAACTGGGTTAACTCCGCGGCACGACTACTTCCAGGAAAGTAGGCTGCGATGATGTCGAAGATACCCGCTGGGCTGTGAATTTGATTTCCAGTTGGATAATATTCCAATTATTCCAAAAGACAGAAAGTCAAAGAAATCATCTCAACATAACTCCTCCTTTAGGTTATCCATATCGGTCTTCGGTAGACCGGATGGAACAAATTTTACTGGGATGTTTTCGGTAGTAGCATGCGTGCAGTAGTATCTACTACCGCTCTACTTGAGAGTGTCATCAATAGCGTCGAAGGCTTCTTTTTTGCTTGTCAAGATGTGGATGACACCCGGCTGAAGGCGCAGCTGGAAAAGATCCTCCGTGATGTTGTTCGTCTCAAGTTTGTGGATGATGTTACGAATGGATTGGCCAAAAAATAGGCGATAGACGTATATTCTTTGGTTTCGCCGAAGAGGTTTTGGAGTTGTCCACGGTTTCCACGGTATCTTCGTGTTCCGACAGAGTGTCGAACATATTTCCGGTTGACGCGTTGATAACCGACTTGCAGTTGTCCATATTGCAATCGGCAGAAACCGGCGATATACTGCTCGACGAGCGGGGTGTTTGTTGATAACCTCAGGACAAAAAGTTTGTTTTATTCTTATCATAATCCCGTCTGGATATGATTTTAACCGGCCGGGAGGTAACATCCTGTGATTTGGTTAACTTCGCCGGTGAACGTTTCTCCAGGATGACGAATTATAAATTTAGACGAGTTTTTGACTGGGAAAATTCGGAAAAGTTTTAGGTTAACATGAGAACCCGATGCTTAGCCCTTCAGTGGAGGCTTTTTTTTTTAAAGAAAATAATTATGAAATCACATTACATGAAATGGAAATATATCACTCAAGGATGAATATTCTTTAGAACTACTTAACGAAATATTCTTTCCCACGTTCAGTTTATTGACTAAATAGCTTTGTAAATTTATCATTGATCACAAATATCAAGTATGGAAAAGAACGAGGGATGATGAGAATGATTTATAGCATCAGTCAGAATGCCTAACAATATAAGCACAACCGAAATTCGATTATTTGAATTTCTTAGTAAGTGAGTTTGAATATAGTTTTTTTTAGAATCGCCCGAGCATTATTCCTTAGAAATCCTGAACAGAATTCGCTCAAAGTGTTGTACAAAATTCGGTGACAAATCTGAGCTAGATTTGGGGGCGTTTAGTTATTAAAAGTGTAATCAGTTCCGGGAGTTTTACATTTAAAATAAGCAAGCAGCAGCAGTCATTTTTTTTCAGTTCGTTTATGAGGCATTTAATCGTAGTTTCATTACAGAGCCGTTATTTCAATGTTTGTGATTGCGTGGCAAATGGTCGAATGACAAAAGGTCGAATGACAAAAGGTCAAAAGCACAAAAAGTCGAATGGACAGGAGGTCGAATCGACAAAAGCTTGCATGGGAACAACACTGTTTGACAGGATTTAACTATTTAATGGCCTGTTTACAAATCCCAACATATACTGAAAGCATTGTCATTTCAAGAACCTATAGCCTATCTGAAAGAATCAAGATTATCACATTCTGAATGGATTCAGGAGTTATAAGAATAGGTCCAGTTTCCAGAATTAGGATGTTTTTGATACGAAGCTGCACTTTCATTACTTTTCTATTATTTTATTTGTTATTATTGTCATTATGGACATTATACATGGTAGAAATGAAACACTTGAAAGTGGTTTTACAACTTAAACAGGATTGTACTTGCCACTCATTGTACTGTAAATAACAAGTCAAAGTATTAAATTTACATTGGGCCTAGTGAAGTTCAAATCTTTCAACTTAAGCCGCACGGACACCCTCTTCCGGCATTTGATCCTAAATCTCAACAAAACGTTTTTTAAATGAGTTTAAACATCGCCCTTCAAGTCGCCCAGTTTTCCTAGCATGTATCCCCAGATATTGAAGTCCAGTGGGTTCAAATCAGGAGACGATGCAGGCCATTCAGAGGAACTGATGAAACATGGTAAATTTGCTTGCACCACTGCTGAACAACTACTGCCTTATGCGGTGGAGCTGAATCCTGTTGGAAACAAAAACTTTCCTCTCCAAAATGTGTCTTGGCACAGGGAAGTAGGTGGTCTTTGATAAAGTCTAGTAAATTTTTTTTCACGCCCCTGTCTATGAACAACAGGAGTAATTTGTTTTTTGACGAGATGGCATCCCAAACGATCATTGCAGAAGCATTTTGGTATCGTTCAGTCCCACGTTTGTCAGCTGGTATTTCACGAAGACTTGCTTCATATACACGCTCATTTGTTTGTTCAGAGACACTTCCAAAGGAAACAATTTTCTAAATTATGGAGAGTGTGAGCTGTTTAGTGGAATACCTGTAACTAGAAAATAAGAAGAATGATTAGTAATTTCCATTTAATTCCAACTACCTTTATTGCTTATCTTGACAGATACGCGTATTTCGTCTACAATGTGCAGACTCTCGTGGAAGTCGAGTATCAGTACACGAGACAGAAGAAGTCTGCACATTGTAGACGAAATACGCGTATCTGTCAAGATAAGCAATAAAGGTAGTTGGAATTAAATGGAAATTACTAATCATTCTTCTTATTTTCCAATTTTCTTTTCTTATTTTTTTTATTTTGAAAAAAGACCGTGCGTTTCGTAGCTGCTTCTCCGTTACTGAACAGAACTTGTGTAATTGCACAGAGAACCACATAGATGGAGCTTGGGAGTAGCTTTACATCTTCAATGTACAAGTTCACTAGTTCATTCTATTCATAGATCAGTACCGGCGCCGGCCACGTCCTCTCGGTCTTCTGGGAGAGAGGAAGGATGATTAGTATGACAATCATTGGTTAGAGACCGTGTTTACCTCTGCGTCTCCATAATTGTCAAGAAAAGGATAGCTTTGTGTTAGTGAGGCAGGTTATTTTTAGATCATGGATTCACTGTGGTAGGTGATGCGATCAATGAATTTATTAGGCGGGTAATATTCGACTTTAGCTTTTCGCTAAATTTTTCAAATACGTTGAACAAACTACTAATCGCAAATTTCGATAAATACTATAGTTTAGTAGAGTGGCTATTACTGGCCTGCTTAAGTAATAACCTCGCTTATAAATAAATGACAACCTTTTTCAATTAATTTATCATATTTTAAAAAGTTGCAAATGGAAAATGGTTGAATCATAATTTTAGTTGGTACCTTTTCAACTATCACAAAAATTTTCACAACCGCCACTATCCCCTTCTGGCCCCCAGTTCCCTTTCCTACTAGTGCATCGGTTCTACTACTACTATATAAGTATACTAGCGTCCCTTTTCCTTCACTGCGATGCATCACCGCGGCGGCGTCGAAGACGTAAAAGGCCGATGGTTAGGAGCAAACTGCACTGCAAACCACCGATTAGTCTCGTCTATGATCGCGATCTCGTCGGTACCTCAACACGTTCGTTCGCTGGATCTTCCAACGGCGCGCGTAAATACCGAACCGTTTTCGATGTACGTCAAATGTGCGTTCCCGACGACGCCGATCCATGGTTAGAGCTGGTTGATGAAAGTGACGTGATCCAATTAGTTAATTAGAATTGATTAAGTGGAGAGTGCTTTTCCGGATTATGCTTCTGACTTGGGGAATCTCGGTTTACATGAGCTGCAGCTCAACTCAACGGGCGGGCGGTGGTTAGCGTGTTTGACTAGATGTCACACTGTGTCATGAAGTGGTGTGCTTTTTTTTTTGGGTTGGCGCAGAAACCGGAGGGGTGTGACAGCTGTGGTCTCTTGAGATCGGATGAAGCACGGGTGATCGGCCTAGAGCAGTACTCTGTTTGTTTGCATTGCCGCTAAGTGATATTTGTTTATTGGTCGGAAAATTACATCGTGCTTAGAGTCCGTGGGGCAGAGTGAGCTAATGAGTGGTGGGTACCGAGATGATGAGTTTGTTCACGGAAGGGAAATGATGTAAAGTTTGTGTTGTTCTTGTCCGTTCTAATTATCAATTTGTCAACAAACCCGTGAGTAATTCATGCTATGGAAGAGTGAAAAGTGAGATCAATGCAGTTTGTGTTTGTTGTTTGATAAGTTCGTGTTGATCTGTTGACAAGAATGAAAGGTTGATTTAAGTCAGCTGTTCTGTAGGAATATAAAATTGCACGCCTGCGCTATGGTTCTGGCTGGTCTTGCAATAACAAAAATGCAGTCTCTCGTATACACTTTACATTATTGCACATTTTGACGTCTAGAAAAGTTCATTCAAATTCAACAACAATTCAAGCATCGCAACGGTTTTAAATGTTTACCAATTTTTGAGTAATTCTCGAGTACTTTTTCAAACAGACGTATCTGATTTTGTAAACAAAGAGGGGAAGTAAGATTCAAACGTTAACTTCTTGAAACCCTTAACACTTTCTTGCAAACCAGGGCCACCAACACAAGGAATATCATTTTTCCTAACATGATGGTGATGTTACTTTCCGTGAGGGTGCTGAGATTTTTGAGAAATTTACGTTTGAATTTTACTTCTCCACTTTGTTTACAACGTTTACGTCTGTTTGGAAAAGTACTCGAGACTTCATAATTTATGCCTGAAAACCCATTGTAAACAATGACTTAAAACGTCGCTTTTCCAAGAATCTCAAAATACTCTCGTCAATTGAAAACCAAAAATCCAAAAATCTCAAAATACTCTCGTCAATTGGATATCGTAGAAAACTCGTGAGAGAACAACGTTTAAAGTCATTGGCTTTTAAACCCAAATCTAGAATTAATCGAGAATTTCGCAAACTAATGTTGAGTCTAAAATCAACACTTGCATGTATAAACATGGCCAAAGCATGCTGTGACGAATTAATGTGAAAAAATATAGGTCGAACGCGATTATCCGCAGAATCGATTATCCGCAGAATCGATTATCGGAAAATCCGATAATTCGTAATTTTAGACTCGATTATCCGCGGTGAGTGTATTTTTTTTTTTTTTTTTAAAAAAAGACCGTGCGTTTGTAGTTGCTACTCTGTTTCTGAACAGAACTAGTATAATTGCAAAGAGAACCCACATACATGGAGCTTGGGAGTAGCTTTACATCTTCTATGTACAAGTCCACTAAGTTCATTCTATGTATAGATCAGTACCGGCGCCGGCCACGTCCTCACGGTCTTTAGGGAAGGGGAAAGGATGATTAGTTTGACAATCATTGTTTAGAAATCGTGTTTACCTCTGCGTCTCCACAATTGTCAAGGGAAGGATAGTATTGTGTTAGTGCGGCAGGTTATTTTTTAGACCATGGATTCACTGTAGTGTCCCACATCAAATTGCATCACGGAAAAAATGCTGTAGAAAATTACCTAGTTGACCGATCCTTTTCAAACTTTCAGACAATAAAATATAACCGATTAGTAGGCTTTTGGCTTATTTATTGTATTCAACTTCAATACCATAACCGTACGCTCGCATCTTACGCTTAACTCCACTCATTAGGTTCTGTACAACATCTGGCTGCAGCTGAACGGAAAACAACTTTTTCTTCATATCTTCCTCAGATTTGACCTTCTGGGATGCTTCCGTAGTGCCTGCTTCATAATAGCCCAGTATTTTTGATGGGCCTTAGTTCCGGTGCGTTGATAGGGGGGAGGGGGGTGGTTCATGTCCTTGGGTACGAAAGTGACCCCGTTGGCTTCGTACCACTCCAGGACTACAATTGAATAGTGGCCCGAAGCTAGATCCGGCCAGAAGATCGTAGGGCCCTCGTGTTGCTTCAACAGAGGAAGCAGACGCTTCTGTAGACACTCCTTGAAGTAGATCTCCCCGTTTACAGTCCCGGTAGTCACGAACGGTGCACTCCGTTTGCCACATGAACAGATCGCTGTATTTCTTCGCAAACTTTGAAAGTTTCTGCTTCCTTACTTCCTCCGGAACATCAAACTTGTGCTGGGCGGTGAAGAACAGTAGCCCCGGAAGCTGCCGGAAGTGATGAGACAATGAGGTTTCGCCAGCATCTGGGTGTACAGTTTCCGGGTCCGTGATTTTCCGACCGTATTTTGCCGTTCGTCACGATTTGGAGCCTACTGCACTTTGTACGTATGCAGGCTCTCTCGGTTCTTGGCTCTCTGAACGAAAGACTTGGACAGATTCAACTTTTTGGCCACATCCCTGACCGAAGCATTGGGATTCCACTTAAACGCTTTCACGACACGCTTTTGATGTGTGGTCTCCTCGTCCAGGGATACATGAAGAAAGAATAGAATCAGTACAAAAGCAATTTCTATTAAGCCTTCGGTAAGAGGGGGGACCTCATATCGTCTTCCATCATATGAAGCTCGCGGGGTGGGGAGACAGAAAAGGAGAAGAAACGAGAAGGGGATTTGCATGTAACGTATGGGTGGCGGGGGTCAGCCGCACGAGTCCTATAAATTTTTTAGAGAACGAGGCGGAATGGAAATGTATCTATACCCAACCGCGCAGGGAGGGAAAAAGGAACAGAAAAAGGAATAGGGGCGATTACTAAAACCGCGAAGGCGATGGCTTGACATGCGGTAATAAAGAATTTATTCCGTTAATGAGGAAAAACAAAACTAATTTTTTATTTTTGTGTAGTGTAGAGAAAAAAAATAATAATTGTAGTGTACTATGTGGAAATAAATAAATAAATAAATGATACTGATCACTAATAGAACATCCATTCTGACCGCATTCCGTTCGATGCTCAGAATTTTGTAGTAACGTTTAATCACACGACTCACCGTTGACTGCACGATTCCGAATTGTTTTCCGATGTCCCGATGAGCGATTTGAGGATTTTCCAGGTGCATGCGCAAAATCAATTAGCGACGTTGCTTTTCGGGTGACGCCATTTTTTCCAATTTTCGAAAAACTGATAGCGATAAAAATACAACAAAACTTCTTCTCCTCCAAATTTTTCAGGAAAAAGTACCCAATGGGTAATTTTTTACAGCGTTTTTTCCGTGATGCAATTTGATGTGGGACACCCTTTGTTGAGATTAGCAACACGTCTCGCCATGCTGTCAAGACGACCGATATCAGCAGTCAACATCGCTGTCATGATGACAGTACGGACGGCCGGAAACATAATTGAGAAAAAGATCATTTCGCATCAGTATCAGTGAAACCTAAAGAGTGTTGAGATTTGGTAGGTGAAAATCTAGTAAAAAATGGTTACTTACCTTACCAATGAGACTAAGGCCGGCGTGGCCTCTGCTGTACACAGAAGTTGTTTCCATTGTAATCGGTCCACGGCTGTACCTCGCCAGTCTCGCTGTCTGCGGAGGGTCCGTAGGTCGCCTTCTACTTGATCGATCCACCTTGCTCGTTGCGGGCCTCTTCTTCTTTTCGAGAACCATTTTCACAGGGCTGACGTCCGACATTCTTACATGCCCAGTCCATCGTAGTCGACCGATTTTTGCGATGTGTACGATGGGAGGTTCTCCCAGCAACTGGTGCAATTCGTGGTTCATTCGCCTCCTCCACGTTCCGTCTTCCATCTGCACTCCACCGTAGATCGTACGCAGCACCTTCCGTTCAAAGACTCCAAGGGCGCGTTGGTCCTCCACTAGCAATGTCCATGTTTCGTGGCCGTAGAGAACTACCGGTCTAATTAATGTCTTGTAGATGGTCAACTTTGTGGTTCGGCGAACTTTGTTCGATCTTAGCGTCCTTCGGAGTCCAATCATCGAGCGTTGTGATTCGCTAAACGAAATCGCCAAGTTACTATTCACCGCCAAAACGTGCCGGGAACACCCTTTAAGTGATGCGATCAATGAAAGAATCCGCAGTAGACTGCTTTTTATTTTGAATTCAGTGGTGAAAAAGAAAGAGGCAAGTGATAAATGGCAAGGAAGGGGACGGGTCTGGGATTGAACTCCCGATCATCTGCTCAGTAAGCAGAACGGGTGACCACTGAGCTACCCAGCCACGTCTGTGTGTATTTTTTGTTTATTTGAATAAAAAAGAAATATTCACAAATGTCATATTTTATACGCATTTGAGATTTAGAGCCCTTGCGCTAAACTGGCCAGCTTGACGTGCCGCAAGGACTCAGTAAGGATTTTTTGTCAAGACCCGAAGCTAAGAGTCAGTTACATTGTGGTTATATCACATACTATTTCTTATACGGTATATAATTTTAGATCATCCATGGAACTCGCAAGTGTTGTAGAATAATTTTAAATTATTGTTTTCTCGTGGCTATGATACATTATCTAAACTTTTAGGTTTATAATGGATACGTAAATCCGACTACTTTTGCAACAGAATCACAATCTGCAGACATGTTAATACAAATGGAATTGTTATTATCATTTTATGTTATACCATCCCTTCACTATATTGTATATGCTATTTTATATGACATTTTCAGCTTCGCATTTATGCATCTTTGAACGTTTTTATTACTTCTAACCCTTGTGTGAACTTGAAGAGATAGGAAGTTTGTTACATCATGATTTTCGTATCATCGTAGCTTACTCAAATTAGCTTTTTCTGCTTCTTCCAAAAAATATAATAATTCAAAACTAACATTATTCATAATTATTCATTTGCTATTTCACAGACATAAAAAATCATTTATAGGTAGATTTATTTAGCTTCCGTTGTTGGCATTATACATACTAATATGAAATTTTTGTCGCCTTATTGTTAATTTAAATGTTTTATATTGCTAGTCTGCCAGGTGATCTATTTTCTTCTATTATATCAACAAATGTTTTGGAGTTACAATCATCAAACACCGCATGAGCTGAAGACGCCAATAGCTGCATTTTATTACAATGGGTCTATTATTGAATAAAATCATATTAGTTTTTTTTCTGAATTTTTCATATATTAATATAACACCATATTTTGGGATGGATGGATGGACCATCAGAGCACCCGATTGAAGCGATTTAGATAGGAATAGTGGGACTGCCATCTTCCTGTTGTTAACATTTCGTGAATAAAGGGCATTTCATACCACTGTAGCACTGTTTTACTGTAATGATAGCTTGCAAGATCTGGCCAAAACATGACAGGTTCATTGTGGGATCTGATGAATGGCAATATTCGCTTTTGGAGACATTCCGTTCTGCGCAGCTCTGAATTAAATGTCTTATAAGTGATTAAAACCTTGGTCTTCCTACCGCAGCTACAGATGCCTTGCCAAATCATGTATTTACGTATAAATTTAGCTGCAAATACAAACTTGAATTTGGCAGGAACATCTCCCCGAACCGTAGCCAAGTAAAATGTTTGTCCCGGTAGCTGTTTGAAATCGGCGTTTACATAGGTTTCATCATCCATGAGGAGACAGCCATTGAATTTTGTCAACACCTGATAATACAGTTTTCTGACACAGATTCTGGCTACATTGTGCTGCTTTTGACCCCTATTTGGTTGTCTACAGGCACGGTATGACTTGAAGCCTTCCCGGAGACGAATCCGTTGAACGGTACTGCTTGCGGCGCGAAACTTTTTGGCCAAATCGCGGTCTGA